>WBNM01022762.1:0-22888 GCA_013399055.1 Ramphastos sulfuratus | reverse complement strand
TCACCAAGCAGAGCCTGGCTCCCTCCTCTTGGCACTCACCCTTTACATATTTATAAACATTGATGGGGTCACCCCTCAATCTCCTCTTCTCCAAGCTAAAGAGCCCCAGCTCCTTCAGTCTCTCCTTGTAAGAAAGATGTTCCACTCCTTTCATCATCTCTGTGGTTCTGTGCTGAACTCTCTCAAGCAGTTCTATGTCCCTCTTGAACTGGGGGGGCCCAGAACTGGACACAGCACTCCAGATGCAGCCTCACCAGAGCAGAGGGGCAGGAGAACTTCTCTCAACCTACTAGCCACACCCCTTATAATCCACCTGAGAATGGCATTAGCCCTCTTGGCACACTGCTGGCTCATGGTCAACCTCCCATGAACTAGGACCCCCAGATCTTTTTCCCCTTTGCTGCCTTCTAACAGGTCAGTCAAAATAACATATTGCCAAAAAACATGACCTGCCCACAAATCCATGCATTGAATCCTCTGCAGTTCCTGGTGTCATCAGGAGCCAGGCTGCAATGCCAGGCACCCTTGAAAACCCTGAGGTGCTGCAAGGTGTCATATCATGCAGGAGTGCCTTGATGGGCACTGTAAATAGCATCCACTGAGCTCTCTGGCTGGAGGCAGATGCCTTTGGTTGTAGGGTATTATCTACAAAATCCATCCTGGCATTGTGTTTCAGTATTTCCTGTAAAGTTCCTTAGAGAAGTGTGCCGTGTGGTGTAGTACTGTTCCGTCACTGGAGTATGCAAATGCTAACCTTATTTGATAAGTCTGACTGGTATTAAGAAGAGGGAAAAAAAAAAAAGACACTCTACATAAGACACCCATACCCATACCATTTCTCTTTTGAAACAGATGCCCGTTCTAGAAAAGCTGAGACAATTCTTTGCACGTTACCACAGTAAATTGTTGCTTTCTTCCAAAACAGTAAGCAGAAGTTTGTGTAAAGTCTTGCCTACACATGTGATGTTCCAGGAGCAAGGGGTGGGGGGGTTGGTACTAAGCATTCTCAGGCACTTAAACTCTTAAAATACAACACAAGATAGATGTCAGAGTCTTCACTTTCCCATGAACTACACAGAAAGTATGAACAGATTCACAAATGCTGATAAATGCCAGCACCGCTACATTTATGAATGTGGCTGGCAGTCATTAAATATATTATATGGAGGTCAGGTTGATGGTGCTTACTTTGTTTATTCCTCTTGTTTAATGATCCACTGCTGGAGACATGCTGAAAGCCTTGAGGATGTTTTACAACGTACTTATGTGACTGGGAAGTGTGTCCTGTGCTTTCTGTGCCCATTATCCTGACACACTGACCATAAATCAGAGTGCAGTATGTGGAATTAGTATTTAGGAAAGAACAGCGGCGCCTTTTTTATTGTTCTTTTTGCTGCCTCCTTTGCTTTTTCTTAATGTATACCAGGAAAATATTCATTCCTTTTGAAAGCAGCCCTTAAGAGAAATCACCATCATCTTTTGGTTAAGGGATGAAACAGGGCCACCCTCATTTTGTGTAGATGAATTCCACAAAAGCCAGATGTCTTCAGCATGGGGTATAATACCTGGATCCTAGCAGGCTTCTGTTCAAGTCAGTGTGGTTAAAATCACATTACACTGTCAGGGGTCAGATCTCTACAACTCAAGCTAATCAAAGTTAATTTTTCCTCAAAGGCACAGAGACTCAACCCTTGTTCACCACTCTGTTGAATCATGACCTCACGAGGCAGGTCATGTCTATGGACAAGAGCTGAATCGACGTAAGTAAAACCAGTTATAAAGTGAATATATTTATACTTGCGCATGCCTGTGTGCTAAATGTGATGTCAGTCCAGGGGACAAATTTTCTTATGTGGCCAGCACCACTGAAACTTTCTCGGTGTTCAGATATTTGTGTTAAACATCCTGTTAATCCTACAAAGCATTTAGAAGCCTGAATAGGAGTTCCAGCAGAGAAACTTTGTGCAGTTCAAGTCCATGGACTGAAAGAGGTTCAGAAAGGAAGGCATATCAAATAGATCTATTTGCCAGTCTAATAGAAGGGAAATTAAATATCTGAATTTTAAGGTATTCTGCTATTAAACTAACAGGTGAAAAATTATGGTGCAAGCACCCTATACAAATCTGTCATTTCCTCATCACAGGATAAATATGAGGTGATTTTATAATTTCCCCCATCAAGGTGACTAAGCTTGGTTAAGGTAACCGGATCCACAGTTCATGCAAGGCTTTTCCCATTTGTATAAGTTGTCTGGTAACAATGGCTATTGGACCATAACCTTTTATTAAGAAAAAATCCATACCCTTTCTGAAGTTATTTTAGCCTTGTCTGTCTGTTAGTTTTTACACTGAACATAATTTGTCTGACTGGAGGGACCTTTCTGCCTGTAAAACCTTTCAAGTTCCATGACATTGTGTACCTTCCAGGTTAATGCTCACTAAAAGCTAAGTCAGTACAAAGGACAAAAGAAAATCAAGAATATGAAGAGCACAACCTTCCCCACAGAAGAACAGAACATTTCCGTGCACGCATCATTAATCTGCTGCTAATAGCCTGGTACTGAGCTGCCAAAATGAGACATCACTCAGATCCTTTCTGGTGCTGTTCCACTGAATTCACTAAATCATATTTTACTGGCAATCAGTTGTATAGAATCATAGAATGGTAAGGTTGGAAGGGACCTCAAGGATCATCTAGCTCCAACCCCCTGCCATAGGCAGGGACACCTCCCACTAGTACAGATCACTCNCTGGATTTGTGCTTGGGATTGTGCCTACCCAGGTGCAGGACCTTACACTTGGCCTTGTTGAATGTCATGAGGTTGGCTTGGGGCCACCTCTCCAGCCTGTCCAGGTCCCTCTGGATGCTATCCCTGCCCTCTAGCAAGTTGACTGTGCCACACAGCTTGGTGTCATCTGCAAACTTGCTGAGGGTGCACTCGATTCCTCTGTCCATGTCACTGACAAAGATGTTAAACAGCACTGGTCTCAGCACTGACCCCTGAGGGATGCCACTTATATATACTTTATATACTTTATAACTAATATATTACAAACTTGCCTGTGCGGTAAATAACTGTGTGCAGTGATGTGACCACACAGGAGCTACAGGTCTCTCTGGCTTCCCTGGTGAAAGATGATCAGTGTTTGTATCATCTCACATACTAAGTGAGGCTCTGGGCCATGTTCTTTTCCCTTACACAAAAAATCCTGTCCCCTGATATCCTATTATAATTGCAGTCAAGGCTTTATGAAATTTCTACTACTAGCATCAGCCCATGTCCTTATAGAGAAGAAATTTATGGAGATAATTTCCAATTATAACTGAATAACTGAAAAGAAAGCAAGTGTCATGTATCCTCCAGCATAAGATCCATTTCTTCCAGGAAGTTTCCAAGTTGTGAGAGGTATAGCAAAATTCCATGTGCTCAGTCGTATCCAGTTGGCCACCTTCTGCATTTTTGATCACCCCTTAAAAAGCTGGCACATTTCATTACACTAGAATTCTATCTAAAAAACCTGAACACATGTTCTTGCTTTGCTGCTTGCTGGTTATTAAGACGGTCTAGAGGAAACAACATCACAATAGGGCATTGTTTGTGAATGTGAGCAAAAGGTCACAACAACAGCCTGTACCCAGACCTGACTTCTCAGCTCACGTTCCCTTTATTTCAAAGAAAGCATGTGTTGTGTGTGGCAGCGTTTTCCATTATGGTCAGTCCTTTTGCCATTTGTTGCAGCTCAGAAAAGAATAAGGTACAGGAGGAGCACATTTATCTTGAAAACACTGTGCTCAATGGGAGGTGACCAGCTATGGTGAAAAGCAAATCTCAGACCTGCTACAGTGCCATGGATGGAGTTGAATCTGCTGCTGTTATTCATACCATGCTTCAGTCATGCCAGCTTCAGAAAAACTAAAGTGCTAACTGAAACAAAGTATCACAGAATCACAGAAGGTTAGGGGCTGGAAGGGACCTGGAAAGATCATCCAGTCCAACCTTGCTGCCAGAGCAGGATCACCTATACCAGATCACACAGGAATGCATCCAGGTGAGTCTTGAGTATCTCCAGAGAGGGCGACTCCACAACCCCCCTGCGCAGGCTGTTCCAGTGTTCTGTTACCCTCACAGTGAAAAAAAAATTTCCACAAGTTTCCATGGAACTTCCTATGCCTCAACTTCCACCCATTGCCCCTTGTACTGTCATTAGGCATCACCTAGAACTCCATCCTCTTGGCAGTTGCCCTTTACATATTTATAAACATCAATGAGATCACCTTTCAGTCTCCTCTTCTCCAAAAGAGCTCCAGCTCCCTCAGAGTCTCCTTGTAAGGAAGATATTCCACTCCCTTAATCATTTTCTGGGGCTTGAAGTTCAGACTGCAACAGGGGAGACTTCCTGCTCCGGTTGGTGCTTCTGGGCTCCAGGTTCTTGGGTGCTGGCTCTTTTCTGCAGGCATGGCAGTGGAACAGGTGGGAGTTGGGTAGCTGCTGGTTTTGGCTTTCTGTTTTATGCCTTTTTTTTTTTTTTTTCCTCTGTGTATTTCACTGCACTGCTTCTGCAAATAGGCTAAGATAAGGTAATCATGCATTGTATTATTAGAATAATTAGATTATCAGCTAAGGTAATTATGCATTGTGCTTAGGATATCCTATGTGATATTAAACTCTCTCTTTATCTCAACCCTGAGTTGTGTGTGTTATTCTTCCCCTCACTTTTGTGTTGGGGAAGTAGGTAGGTCAGCCTTTGCTAACAATATGCTCAACGGGAGGTGACCAACTATGGTGTAAAGCAAATCTCAGACCCTCTACATACATAATTTAGGAGGCAGTAGTGTAACCATGTAAGACCTTATGCCATTAACAGATATGTGGTTGGATCACCAAATGCTCAGTCCCATAGTCCCCAGCTCTCTCCTCCATCGCTGCTGAACCATACAGCACCAAAATCACCTGTACATTGAAATTTCATCCCCAGGAACTAAACATCCACTTAGGGGTACCACCACAGCTGTTTGCATCATAGCAACACCCAATTAGCACTTACTTTGCTGGATAAATTGTGTCCCTTCCCTTTCAGAGTCCTGGAGAGAAGCCTGAAGACTGTGCTTTTTGAGAAGCCTTTGCCTCTTCAAGTGATACTGGGCTCTCAGAAGATGATGCCAAGAGATAAGCTTAGGCAACACAGTGCTGAGCAGCAAGGTACCTTGTAATTTGTGTTCAAAGGGCTCTCTTTCCAGATCAAATCCCACATAAGACTGGTGTTTAGACAGAGGGAACCCTTTCTGCCCAACCATGTAGTATCTTGGACAGGATGCAAAACAGTTTGGGGGCATCTTGACTCAATCTCTTTTTCTGCTTGAAAGAGTTAATTTCTGCTTCTCCCACTTTCCAATGGCCAAAACAACGAGGTACTTTGCTAGTAGAGTGCAAGTATTTGAAGACTTTTGTCCTGCCAGCTGGGATTAGGGGTGAGACACTGGCGATGCTTTTGCATAAAGAACAAAGCAGTGTTGGCACCTCTCTATAGCTGGCATGAGCTGACCTCTTGTTTCTAGTCCTCCTTTCAGCAAAACAGGTGCTTCAGCATTTTAAGAAGGTACTGAGTACAACAGATGAGTTTCCTCATCAGTAGTCTGCATTATTATCTAAGACCTAATGAACTGCTTGTTATTTTAAGCACCTGTAGTTAGCAGACCCTGTTCACATGTTCATAGAATCATAGAATGGTAAGGTTGGAAGGAGACCTCAAGGATCATCTAGTTCCAACCCCCTGCCATAGGCAGGGACACCTACCACTAGCACAGGTCACTCAAGGCCTCGTTCAACCTGGCCTTGAACACCTCCAGGGAGGGAGCAGCCACAACGTCCCTGGGCAACCTGTTCCAGTGCCTCACCACCCTCACTGTAAAGAACTTCCTCCTGACATCTAGTCTAAATGTTCCAATGACAACATTAATCTTCACTACAACCTGTTCTGCTGCCTTCAGCTTTCTTGTCCCTAGGGGTCTCTTCCGGCAGATGCTGTCTTACAGTGTTAAACCCTTAGATGCCACCCAAATAAAGACATCATAAACTGAAGATCAGGACTTAAAGGTTACAACTGTTTTGTGGGGGGTTTTGTTTTAGTTTTTATAAATAAAATCTAAGAAAACCATCTGGCATTGGAGCACAGATAAGCAAACCACACCATCTGCATAAAGCAATGGTAGAAAGACTGGAAAGTGTTGCCTTGCATTATGAAGAACAGTACCAGTAATTTGCCTCCTAAACAGCCAGACTCAGCCAGTGAACCCTTCCTACTAGGCAAAACACCAAAGCAGTTTCTAGATGTGAGCTTCACTGCAGCCCTGCATGAATTCCAGCTACGTTGTCAGGCTGACAGCAACACAGAGGAATGAGGATATTGTCTGATTTCAGAGATGTTGTAATAATGCCAAAATCTGCCCTCCATCAGTGCAAGTGGAAACAAATTACTTAATTGGTTCTGGCTTACCCTCACCAGCCCCACTCACTAGTACTTACCACATAAAAGAAACATGAGTTGGTGCATTGTATAGGAGCCCTGGCTGATGCTGACTCTGGGATGGTGAGAAAGAACTGAGCATCTTTCATTTAACTACACTTGCACTGAAAACCAGGATAAAAGGCATTTCAGCAAGCTTTTCTCTTGCTGAGGAGGCAGGGTAGCCAAGGCTTGTGTGTGTCAGCATTGCCATACTGTAGCGTCCAACAGGTGGCAATTAAGGGAAATGCAGCTAGTTCCAGTGGAAACAAAGCCTTTATTAATACTGGAAGGAGGAATTCTGAGTGTTGATTAGGAAGCATCCTGGTGGTGGCTTTCTAACACCTGAGACACCTCATTTCCAGGCTTTTTAGTAGTCTATCTGCTGTAAGTTGTGCAAGGTTGTTTTCCCCTGGTATTAATCAATAGTTATCTTCCTTTTTCTAATCTGAAAGATATCCAGGATCACCCATTACCAATATTTTCATGCAATATAATACACACACATCATATATATATATATATATATATATATATATATATCAGTTTCCAATGATGCACCTCTACAAGTATATTTCAGTGATATTTAGTCCTAAGTGGAGATGAAGAAGGCCAAACTAGGATTTTCCAGTAAGAAACATCAAGACAGTTTTCTTTCTAGGATTATTATAGTTAGAAAGCTGCAAATGTATTTTAGGATGAAGCATAAATGTGGTTCAGAATATTAAGAAATTAGTCTTTCACAGTGACATGAATTGCTTAGTTACAAGCCTTTCCTGAATCCTCTCCATATTTTGGTGTTTCAAGGAAGAGGTAGGACACCAAAAATTACCTAATATTCCAAAAACAGTCACTCTAGTGCTCAAACCAGAGTAAGACAACATCTTTCAATGTTGCAGCTACATTTAAAGAGTGCATGAACTCTCTGGGACAGAGCTCATCTGCTGAACATGTGCTTCCAGCATAATGCTATTATTTTGCAAGTATCTTTCAAAATCACTACCCAACACAGAGCCTCCAGATCTGTAACCATGACCTAATTAATTTTCCCCCTGATTACATGGCCTTTCATTTGTCCATACTGAAAACACTGGTTCCCTGCCTAAAAAATAGTTTTATGTTTTCTTACTACTCAATGCTAGTAGCACCATACTACCTAGAGCAAAAAAAAACCCCAAATAAATTCTTTCTGGATACTACCTGAATCATACCTGCTGGGTGGTGACAATTCCCTACATACACTAGCATTTAGGCACAAAATAACCCATTTGATACATAACATGTTTGTGTCATTTTAAGTTCTACACAGCAGAACCAAGCCAAACATCTTCTAATGCAGCAAGATAGCTGTACAAAATAATGCCCTCGAACCTGATTTTTGTCTAACCCATGTTAATTGGAATTATTTTCCATTCTTTTTGGCTCAGTCTGTGTATCATCTGTTTCATATTTCTGCCTGGGACTGATGTCAGACTCACCAGCTAATGACTGCCAGTCTACCTAATTTACTCCCTTTAAAAATCATTACAATGCAGATTAATAATAATTTCTTTAAAAGCATGCAAATGTCTCGCAAGGGAGACCGAGGGGGTACATTGTGTGCCCTAGCTGCTTACCCTCACAAAAAGAATGATTCTGAGCCCCTAAACAGAAGTGCAGGAAACTCTGCCAGCTCCATCTCTGGGCTACAAAACAAACGACAGCTCTGTGTCTTTCTGTGGCCAACTGTCTCCAGCTCTTCCTTAGCACTTTGCCTCACCACTACTGTATACTCGCACATCTTGCACAGGCTGGGACCTCCCTGCCTCCCTACCCTACTTGCATCCCTCTTACACACATAGGAAAGGTCCACTTAGCCCAGCATTTAATCTCAAATAGTGTCCCTAAGTACTGTAGAATCTCTACAGGCTCTGTGTTGTGTCTGAATACCACCCATTTCTGACCTGTGGAGGTCAGTCCTCCACATGCCCAAGAGTGCATTGTTTTGCTTGGGAAAGACTTTTGCTCCCATGTGTTTGCAATGCCTCCTGACCTGCATTAAGGATGTGACACAGCCATCCCAGAACGTCATGAAAAGACAGCTTGTTCCAGAAATGAACACCTAACAGAATTCAATTGCATGTAATGTTCACTGAAACAGGAGGAAAAATTCTGGAGTAATGCTGAAGTGTTGATATGCTTTTTAAGGATGGTAAAAACCTTGCACTAGTCATCCTTGACACAGCAAAATCTGAAGTAACTTAGGGACCACTTCTCAACTGTAGGAAGTCCTTCTCTACCAGTTGTAAAGAAACTCCAGTTTCTGTGAGTGTGACCAGGGAGTTGGCTAGGAGGGAAACCTTGAGTCTCATGAAAACTTTTTTTGCTTTTTCTTTCTGCTGAGAGATAGATACAGGTAAGTGTTGCCTTGCTGTTTTGTTTCTGTTTTCAGAAACCAACAGCCTCTTAAGATTTCATCCATTCCTCTTTCTAAATAGTATGAGATAGCCAATGGGTGAGCCGTGGTGAATGCAGTCTAACCAGCAACACAGATGCTGTTTTACCAGTGCTGAAACAGAAGTCAGAAGACTCAGGCAAACACTAGATCTGAGCACAGCAACCTATTGTCATGGCCTCAGTTGCAGAACTGGAGCTCTGGTGCACAGTGCATAGCACGACCAGGGGAAGCACAGAAAATAAGTAGTCCAAATTCCTCATGGAAGCCCCAGGAAAGTTTTATGGTCGCCAAGCTACAAATATTGTCAAAACACTTGTTTTCCTTTCTCATTCTGCCTTTAATACACTGTGACTGTGAAAAAGAGCAGAAGGAAAGGACAATAACAAAAGAAAAGAAACTCCAGTGATGCAGATTCACACTGAGTGCACAGACAAGTGTATGACTGTGAAAGTAAAGGGCAATACAGGAGTTATCAGGACAATCCAACACAGTAGCAGGCAATAGAGCCTTTGCTGTGGGAAGTGGCACTTTTGCATCCTATGAGCACTTCAGTGCCTATCCGTAAGCTGTAAAAGGCAAAGATGCAGAAGACAAGTGTGGTGTGCCAGAAGCAGAGAAAAGGAGAGGTCACACAGCCCTATCTACAATGTGCTGAGAAGTTTATTTGTGTTGCTTTTTCAGGCAAGCACATATCAGCTGTCTTTCACAACAGTGCCAACCCTCTTCTCCATTAGCAATCTGGTCTACTACTTGAGGTAGCACTTAATTGATCTGGGGAAAGAGCTTAAAGGTGGAGCAGAGGATAATCATAGAATGCATCAGGTTGGAAGAAATCCTCAAAGGTCATCTTGCCCAAGCCTTGATCAGAGACAAAGAGGCAGTGGTGCCACAAAAGTGTGGTTAAACGCTGGTCATAGAATTGATGCTAACTTCTGCCTTCACCTTATTTTACCCCAAAGGTAGTTCTCTGAAACAGCTGCACATTCTATCTGATTCTGGAAGAGATGCACAAACATCACCATTTGGAAGCTATATGCTCCATGAGATGAAAAGTGATGAATTTGCCCTCACATTTGCAAATTAGGATTAAAAAAACCCAATCTAGCTGTGATTGCAAGCAGTCATGAACCAGAGAATCACAGAAACATTCAGGTTGGAAAAGACACTCAGGATCACCAATAACAACCTTAAGGTTCACCCTAAACCATATCCTCAAGCACCACATCCAAATGCACCACATCCAAATTTTAAACACATCCAAGGTTGGTGACTCCACCACCTCCCTGAGCAGCCCATTCCAATGTGGGAGATTATCTCAGGGGAATTTCAACCTCAGTCAGTCCTGAATTAGCAAGCAGCTACCCCAGGTAGATAACAGTTAATAGTGAGTTTCACTGTCACAATGGGCAATGGGAGACTTCACTGATGCACACAGCACAGCATTACCAATGCAGAAGAAAAACACTGCTCTCAGGAAAGTGCTCTTAAACAGCAGCCATACGAACTTTCCCCTTTCTCATTAGCTTTTTCACCTGGGGTGCAGAAGAAAGATTGAGGCAGGCTACCACCTGAGAGAGGAACCAGACCTCACCACTGTCCTTATTCCTCCCTGGTAGAAGGGAACATTTCTGGGTGGAAAGATGGAAATAACATCGGCTATTTTCCTCCTCCAGCATTTCAAAATAAGGCTCCAAATGGTGCTGAGCAGTACATCTACCTTGCCAATATTATACCTTCCCACTCTATTTAACAGAGGAGTTTCCTGAATTACAGTGTTAAAGAATATACACAACACTTCTGGAACTTGAGAGTTTGCTAATGTGACAGAAACTTGTGTGAAAATGGAGAGCTATGTGTACAGCTACTCCATCTCCTTTAGTATTCATGTTGAAAAATCACCACCCAGAGCTAAACCAATGAACATTAATAGATGTTACGTGATTTTGAACTGGAGGACAATAAAATCATATAATGTAATGATTATTACCTTCAGATGCTGCTGACGATGAAAAGCAAATTGTTCATCGGTTGGACTTGGAGATCCTGAGCATCTTTTCCAACCCGAATGTTTCTGTGATTCTGTGATCTTGAGTGACTTAAAAATCTTGCTTACGTCTTCATCACAGTTAGTTTGCCCCCAGAAGTTTCCCCATGTAAGTAAGAAAGTGTTTTCCCCCACTACCTAGACAATATATCTAACCTTGGAAATTGGCAAGATGCCATCACGTGGCACTGTGCAACCTTTTTCTGCTTCTAAATAAGACAGGTAACTCATCAGCATGGATGGCACCTCCAAAACCAGGGGCACAGTTGGGTTCTGAAGTCTGTTCAAGTCAGTTAATATCACAGTGTTCAAAGATCCTGCAGCTAGAACTAGAAAAGCTGTGTTCCAGGCTAGATGTCATGCAGTTAAGACACTACATCTTATCTAACCTATGCCAGCTAACCAGTCTGACTGCAGCCACCGGTACTGATGTGACCATGCTGTTTACTGGTTCAGACTAATGTCTGCTAGGGAAAAGGCTCTGTACCATACAAACATACTCAGAGCTAGTTGAAGGATCTTTGGTGTGACACTGATTAAATGGATATGGTGTTTGTGGAGTACTGAACAAGAAACCAAAAATCCCCTGAGTTTTGTAGGAAAAGTGGGAAAGGTGGACTCTACCATTGCTTCCCATTCTTGTTTTTAACCCCAGCACTATCCTTGCTCCTAAATTATGTGCTGCTTTATGCCTCTTGAAGCCACCAGTGCCAAAGTAAACAGGCAATATAATCTCTTGCAGGAATCTCTCAAAGCCTTAAGCTGCTGTGTAGGAAATACATGCTTATGCCTTACAGAGCCATATAGTATATCACAATCACCATGCTATAAACCGAGGAGTTTAAAAGTTACATTTGGCAACCTGCCCTTACTGTGCTCTAATTATTTCCTAATTTAAGGGTAGCATATTGGCCCCAATTTCAAGTTGCCTGGCATGTATATGTTTGTGTCACAGAACTAATGTTGAACTGTTTTCAGATTCTTTATTGAAAACTGATGATTGCGTATTGCCTGACAAAGCAGAATGTCTCCATTAGAATAATGACTTATTGTAAATATAGTAGCATTAAGGCTGACTATTCTGGGTATTAAAAATGCATGGAAAAAAAAATCCATTGAAAAAAGTGTTACATGAGCTGTCATAATTTGTCACTTTAATATCTTTGTCATTTGCATTTCTTTTTTAAATGCCAAGAGCAATTAAACCTTATGCCACTACTAGAAGCTGCCAAACTTCACTTGAAATTAGAACAATGTGTCATGTTAGCTATTTTAATAATATTAAACAACAAAAACAGAAACAGAAAAGAGAAGAAAAAGAAGGCTTATATAACAACTGCAGCTACAAAGCAGCTAAAATGCATAGACTGTTTCTGTCACACACAGGCACATGAACTCCATAGGTTTCCTACATTAGCAAACTGTTTCCTTTGACAGTAAGGCCATAGCAAAGCAACGCTGGAATATGGTCTAAATGTCAATAAGCAGCTCCCAGCAACATTCATTTTCTGCTGGCTTAAGATCACCATATTTTCAGTTTATCTCTCCACATGGTTTCCATGCAAGCCTCCATAATGAAATACTCCTTGCTTTTTGGACTGATGCAAGTCCCAGTGAGAAAGACAGAAGGGACTTGTGAGTCAGCAGGAGCTGGAGCTAGGATGAATCTACCACAACTTTGTTTCCTGTGGAAATACCAACTGCTGTCACATTTCTGTTTGAGTTACACTGTGCAACGCTTCAGTCATGGTCAAGCCGTGGATGAAAAGATTGGTTTTGGAATTGTCTCTTATTCTGTCTATCTCTCCGTAGAGACAGAAATACTTTGTTGCTCTTCAGAAATACATCTAAAGCAATTTTAGCATACAGTAAGTTGGGAAATAAGTAATCACAGTAACTTTTGATAGTTATGTTACAGGAAGGGTAGTTCCAAGCAAGATAACACTTGGCTCTGGCTAGTTTAGCTTCTCCTTTTGTTTTATTTGAAAATCAAATGTAATTCTGCACTCAGGTCCATTATTTGAGCCACACGTTCCCAGCAACTCAATACTGCATTTCTGACAAGTCTGGGTTGAGTTTATTTCCCCAGGGAGCAAAGCAGCCATCCATAAACATCATCCCTATTTCTGTTGCTTATGAGAAGTCCCACTGCTGGTACCACTGCCCCCACAAGGTGCTTGGAGAGGATGCTTTTTTACTGGTATCAGTACAAATCGCATTAGCTTCCATCTCCCAGTACCTGCAGAAAAAAAAATTGGCAGTTTTATTCAAATGAATATGGCTACTTCTTTATTCTGGCATCTCCAGTAGCAAATGGGACATCCCTTCTAGTGCTGAGCTGCTTTCAGAGCCAAGCAAACAGGGTTCCTTTGGCGTGGGAGAGCAAATCCAGGTGACCCATCTCTTCTGACACTGCCTCTCTATAGGGTGCTAGCTGAATGTGCTGGTTTAAGGCTAATTGGAATATTTTAATAGAGAAAATTATATTATAGGCTGGGAAAAGGAAACAATGGTGATGTCTGCTTCCCTCATAGGCTTGCTGAGATGTTTAGGAATAAGTACTCAAAACACTGAAGATGCCTGCTTTGGCCCTGAACCTCCTATGCTGAAGAAGGAGAAATTAGAGAACAACTCAGCTGCTTTATTTAGGATGTATTTCTGTCTGGTGGAAGAAGACTGTTAGGTATTCTTACAGTCCTAAGCTACTCATGTTTTCCAACTGTACTTGGGGAACAAGTCTCATAGATATTTTATGTGAAAACGTATTTTAAAAAATGTTGGAATAGTGAGACAGAGGGGGGAAAAAAAAAGTTTTTGTAAAATTTCATGGAGTTTACTTTAGTGCCCACAGCAATATCCCTGCAAGTCATCCCACAATTAAGCAGCAATAAGACTCACAGCTAGAGACAATGAATGATGATTAACCACATCAGACTAGATCCTTATTATCAGCCACCTGCTATTTGGTCATAGGATCTTGCTTTCCCCCCAGCAGATCACTTCCAGACCCCTCAAATTGAGGTGCTTGAAGCCCCCAGAGAGCAGGCTGCTTCTCTCAGAGTGGTGCCTCTCTTGATACCTTTCCTCCACTGGAGTGCTCCCTTATGCTGTCAAAATGGTTAGCTCCTGCAACTATGGGCTGGTCCTTGAGAGAAGTGTGCGGGGAAGCAATACCTGTCAAATTTGGATCTCTGCTTCCATACACAACACTTGGATCATCCTCATGGGTGGCTGTGGTGACTTAGCATGCAGAACAGGGGTCTGAGGGCAGTTTGCCAAAACATACACAACCGGTAGATTGTAAATATAAGGCACGAATCCAGCACCTGAAGGCTTGATGCTCACTAGCTTTTTTTCATAAAACAGAACGAGAACTTATCAGAAGACAAAATCTGCATTATACCATTTCTCCAAAGGAGACAGCGGTCATAGCACTTCTTTATAAGAAGTGCAGTAGTCAGTGGAAGAGTTGCTTAAAATATCATGAGAGTGTGTCAGCACAGTGCAGCCACAGCATGAACCATCACTACATCAGAAAATGCATCACTATTTCAGTCCAGACACAGTATTTTGTCACTTCCACTGCAAGGTCCTATAGAATTATTCCAGGCTACGTCTTCACAGACTTGAAAATAATGTTGGAAGCAGCAGNATTGGGTGAAGCCATAGGCTTGCTTTATCCTTTTTTGGGCAGATCACGGGCCCTGCACAAGGCAATCATGTGCCCCCTAGCAACCACAGGTGATGGACAGACCCCGGACCCCAGACTTAGTGGCGCCAGGTCCTTTGTCCCTTTTCCCGCGGTTGCTCTCTCCCCAAAACAGAAGGAGAGAGAGCAGAAAAACATGTCTGCATAAGCCAGGACATTTACAAGCCTAATTTGGCCTGTCCAGGCCTACCCCGACAATCACAAGGAAATCTAACTCTCATAGAAATATTTTCCAAGATCATGACCTTATAAGCACACTATTCCAGCTTCTGGGTAAAGAGGCATAAGCCACAATTATTATTCTAAAATTACAACAAGAAAAAATTCAACTTTCTAGCAGTGACCTATGACACGCTATAGCGTCTGGTTCAACCAAGGCCATGACTGCAAATAGGAGACAAATAAAGATACATAATTCAGCATAAAGGAGTTGATTACTGCTTTGTGTTTTACTGCCTGTGTGCAAATCTCTTTGTGATCTATGGAACATGACATACTGTGCTGGTTTTAAACTAACACTTTAGCTTAGCGTCTTAACTATAAACAAGGATAGGAAAATTCCAGAAACATTGAGTAGAAAATAGTAAAAGGCAAAAAAAAGTAGGGGATTGGATACTGAAGAACAGTAATAGATAGGTCTGTATCATTCCATTGGATTGATGGATTAGTATATAGTTTGCTGCACAAACTATTCATCCTTTCTTGTTTCTTCTTCACTGTGGCTGCTGCTGCCTGGTGCTTTCGCATGGCTTTGCTGACCTTGGCTAAGGCTCTTGTTATGGCTAAGTAGCAGCAGGCTATCTCTCTAGGGGGGGGAGCTATTCACTTTTCCCTTGTCCATGGGGGTGTGAATCACTACAGAGGGATCCTTGTATTGTTTCCAAATTGTAAATGTATGTAAATATGTTTTGTACATGCTCACTGCATTTTATACTTCTAAATTTTAGCTTGCTTTTGTAAATACAGCTTCACTTTGCTTCCAAACCTTCTGAGCTAGTCTGGTGATTTATTTGGGGAGTAGTTTCAACCCACCACACATAAGAACCAACTAAAAGTCAGCATGGCATCACTGATAGCCACCTTTTGCAAGGGCCATGAGTGAATTTATACACAAAGGTAAGACAGAGAGAAAGGAGATGCTGTTCTTTCCAAAAGCACCTTCACACTATTGGGGAGAACATGGGCAAAGTATCACCAAAGATCAAAACAGAAGCCGTCAGCGGGATGCGATTGATTTTGACACTGAAGTTTGGAGTAGTCATTGCATCCCAAGAGCTGACAATCCTGTTGTTATGGTGCCACTGTCTCCATTGCAAGTGCTATTGTTTCAACAGGTTTCCAAATTGATAAGGACAATTGAGCCAATATTAAGCTTAGACGGCCAAAGAATTTCAGAGCCCTTTAACGGCAACAAATGAACCTTACACCACCCTGTGAGATTGGTATAGAGCCTAATTCTGAATACAGATCAGCTGGGCCACATTAGAGGCTTTTGAGCACTCTTGAGTTGATGAGAAAACCAGGGTCGTAATTAGAAGCCCACTTCCCATCTTGCTTTTCTAAATATCTGAATGTATTTCTCCCCTCAGCTTGAAAAAATGCAACCTGTTTGCCTTGAATTCAGGTAAGAGACCACAAAGTATCAAATCTTTAACCAGCATTCAATCCCAGCACTCATGTATTTAAAGGATGCTAAATAAGTCCTATAGACTTACTGAAAGACATGACCAGTTACTTCAAAAGCAAGGGAATTACCATCAACAGATAACTTCCTGTGTCTCTTACTCTTCCTGTGACATGTGATATCATGCAGAAGTAGTCTAAATTGACACTTGCTATTCATCCTGCCCCATGACATTTCAAGCCTCAAGTTAACTATGGAATGGAAAGCTCTAAGTTTCACTACTGGACAAATAGTTCAGCATGCTACTGGACACTCCTCAGAGATAGGATATTCAATATGCAAGACATCCAGTCTCTTTAAAACAAATTATTTACTGGAAGGCATAACTTGCAGTCACAGCTATAAAGCCTACATAATTCAGGGTAACAACTACAGCTATCTCATTACTGCTGAAATTATATTCCAAGTGCAAAGAAGTCATATAAATCCTCAAGAAATATGAAACAAGGCCTCTCATTTTTGTTCAGTACTAGTATAGTATTCACAACTCAGCACCTCACTATGGTGCCATTCACCCTGATGAGATCCTTCCCTTCCCAGCTTTCAGCACCTTGTGTGGGCATGCTCCTTGAGTATGAAAGTGTGAGAGCTGTCCACTTTAAGATGAGATGCATGTCTGCATGGCTGACTAGGAGTTCTGGGGGAAGGGATTATGTTAATCTCACTCCTTCTTACACAAAATCCCCTCCAAAAAGTACCACTTGGGAACACGTCTGTTTATGCAGCTTCTCTCTTCCTGCTTCTGCAAGTTTCTTGCTACTTTTATATTCACTTTTTTCTCCCCCATAAGTTATTTCCAGCCCTTCCTTGGTTCTTTAAAACAAGTTTATTACGTCATTTCTGTCTGTCCCAAAGCAGACCTGTGTAGCAAAGCCAGAGCCCAGAACTTGCTGATGGAGGGCTGCTGGCTGTCCTCCCTTGTCCATAGTTGCAGACAGCCTTGTGGCTCAATACCTGCAGCCAGCCCATCACAAACAGCTGATGCCAAAATAGGCAAAAAAAATTGCAGCTAGAACTATCCTGATGTGCCACACACAAATGGATGAATATTTCATTGTTATTCCAGGAAAGGCTTTTAAAAGAACACACGAGATAATGATTATGTAGAGCTGTCTCGGTACACAGATTAAAAATATAAGCAATGTAACATTTAAATGTTACAAAATGAAAACATTGTTTCTTAAAACCCACAAAATAGCACAGTCTGAAGCAGTTAAAAGGCATACACAGGTGATCTATTAGCAACACTGAGCTTTTTAAATAACAGTTTGGGGCAGAAAATTGTTTTAATGATGGAACGGAAGAAGAATGATGAATTACAGAGATACTTCTGGTATGGAGAGCAGAAGATGGAGTTTTGGCCAACAATTATGCATGGTCTGACTTTAAAAGTCTCTTTGACAGCATGATGAATTTAATAACAAAAGCCTGATTCACTGACACTGATAATCAACTTGTTATTTCCAACACTCAGTGGCTGAAACTCGCAGCTGTGCTAATATTCTGCAGCTCTGTTTTGCCAGAATTAGCATCTCTTGAGGAAGAATTCAGGCAGGTATCCAGTTTGTATACATTACCATGTTTACATTTCAATTGGCAAACTGTAAAAGAACAGATTAATTAGGCAGAGAGTTTTATAGTTGCAAATTTCCTGCTCCTGTCTATTTGATCTTGTAAAGTGCCCAGATTATACTGCCTGGGTTTTCAAAGGTGTGTTTGCATCTCTGTAGCAATCAGAGGGCACAGAGTGGACCTAGAGAGATGCTCAGATGCACAGTCCCCATGTTGGCACCTGACTCCATTTGGTTGCAATTAGGGATCAAGAGCCCTAAAAATACCTCTGCAGATCCAGCTGTGTTTACCTAGCTCCCTGAAGGGTCTTTGGAAATGGAAGTGTTCTCCACAGTGCTCAAAGCATGGAAGTGGCTGTACCCTTGGTAAAGCTGCCTGGAGAAAGAAGCGTGCCCATGCTACAAATAGGGCTGAAGCTTGCTGGGGGGTTGGACCAACCTGACTCAGGCAGTAAGAAACTAATTGGTAACCACAGAGGAAGCTGCAGCATGGCCTTACCTTCTGTGGAGATATCCTCACTAAAGCTTAGTTCCATCTGTTGCTGGGTTGGTTTGGGGGTATTTTAACAACTAGCTTTTAATTCTCCTTCTAAAAGGTTTATTTTATTGATTTCAACTGGTTTCTAAAAGGTCCTGAGTACAGGTCACTCTTTCAGCATGAAAAAAAGAAATATTACCTGGAGTTATTCACCAAACATTATAAGAAGCTTTGAGACTAGTTGGAAAAGTTGTGCAGAAAGCAAAGGCTTATTTATTTTCTCCTCCAAGTTTTGCATGTAGCAACTAAACTTACCAAGGCAAAATAATATGCACACATAGAGGAAAATCAGTTTCTATGGTTTTCAGACGCTATCTTCCCTCTTCACCCCTCCAAAACTGGCCTTTATAATAAATGTGACTCATTCCAGAACAGATTCTTATGGCTGGATTAAAGTGATAGCTCTGTCAAGACTTCAACAGTATTAGTTGTGCAGGCTGAGGAGTGTAAAAACCTAGAGGAATTAGCACTGCCTGCCAGGGTATCTTATGCTCACAGGCTACTGTACCAGAGAACAGGAATTCTTCCCCTCTGACCAGAAAATTCTGCCTCATCATGGAATACCAGCCACAAGTCATTATCTTTTATTATATTAAGGTTTCTTAAAAGCTAGCCAAAGTATCAAGTGCAAAGAGTATTCCTAATCTTGTTTATTTCACAAAAAAAATAATATCATACCAGGGACATGTCCATTTTTAAGTAATGTAATTTTCCATGATGCCAACATTTTCATTTCTGGAATTTTTTTTTTTTTAATTATTATTTGTTGTCTTGGACTTTACTGAAATAAAAACAGTAGGACCCTTTAACCTGTACATTGCAGAAATTGATGAAAAGACACTTGAGAAGAGATTGACCTGGACAGCTTATCAGACATAAGCAAGAATTTTGCTATTATCAAAACAAAACAACCCACTTACAAAACCCCACAGAATTTAAGATATATATAGATATAGATATAGTATCATCACTGAAATCTACTGCAGAATATTTTTTTTTCACACACTCTAGAAGTGAGCAGCACCTTTAAGGTCAACACTAGACAAATCTGATGATTTGAGCAGGTTTCAAAGGGCACTGAGTCTACTGCAGACTCTATGTCCCAATATGCATTGTACTAGCACTAATAGACCAGTAAGACATTGACATTTTCGAGTTTTACTACAGTCAAAGCAACATGCAAAATATCCACCCCAAAGAGCTCTCTTTTTGATCTGCTTAATGCTACAAGGTGATGCAAATAGGAAATGCAAATAACAAACCGGTGCGATGTAGGTATTGTGTGTTGCCTCCTTAGAAACCACAAAGTGCATTATTTGTCATGAAAATGCATGATCTAAACTCAGAACATCAAACAAAACAACAAAAAGTGCAAATATATTCCAGATTTTCTGTACTGAATATAAAACAGAGCAAGGCATTATATGGAAGAAATAGAGACAGCTTTAAACAAGACACATGAAAGAGATGTATTATCTACTTTATTAGTTACCTATCCACATCTATTGCGATCTATGAGAGGTATTTTCCAACTGAAGTACATGCATGTATACTGTGTCAGTATATCCTGCCACATTGCCTGCATGTAGCTTCTGAAACAACACTGAAAAGCTATTAAAAGGACAGATCCTATGTTACAGTTTTAGGTTCACATTTCCAGGAAATACAGACTTAAAACAGAAAGGGAAAACAAGCAAACAAACAAACAAAAAAAAAAAAGGCAGGCTATCAAAGGGTTAACAATTTAAGTATGTCACATTTTACACACAGAAATTTGCCTTAATAGAGGACACTGAAAAAGAAGCCACAAGGCTAAAGAAACACATCTCCTGCAGCAAGTGAGACAGGGTACAAACGGATCCCATAGCTCCACTAAGATCTGTTTTATTTTACTTACCAGCATTATCCATTTTCCCTTCTCAGGATTCAAAAATGCACAGTTCTCCAGAAAAGCAGCCGGCACGCTCCCACTCTCTCGCTAATGAAGCTGGCTGCCCTTCTCCTGGTTATTAGACCTCGCTGGCAGTCAGAGCATACTTCATGCACTGACTGCAGCAGACATCACCAGGAAATTTATATCTCCAAGGATGACAAACAGCCATTAGCTCCATTATAGGCTGATTAGGATTGTGCGAGCCTATCAAGTAGATACTTAAATCCCCCAGGGTTTTACCTCTTCAGGGAGAAAACAAAAGATCTCCAAGCCTATAATATTGAATATACGTTTCTGAAAATAAAAAATAACCCTAAGGAGGACAGGTTTAATGGGTAGGAAAGCAAAACTTTAAATAACATTTAGAAAAGGATATATTACAGAGCAAAGGGCTGTGATTTGTCAGTGATGCAACAGCAAAAGTTTTAAGGAGAAAAAAAAAAGGGGGAGGAATCTATGTTTGAGAAAGTGTTATGTTAGATCACAATCTGCAGACATTAGGTTAGCTGTGCTTTAAATCCTACAAGTCCTGATCCTGCACCTGATGGTTTGTGAAAAACAGAGTAGATGTGCTTATCTGCAAATGCATGTCCATATATTAATTGCCTGGCAACATTAATTATTATAATATTCATAGCTCAATATATATATCTATCTATCTCTCTCTATATATATATACACACACACATAGCTGTAAGGAAAGGGTGAAAAGTAACTACAGGGCTTTACTTCCTTTAAAGTCAAAGTAAAAATACATGGGATGGTGGAGGGAATAGACTTGACAAAATCTAAATGACACATGCTGAGGCGGACAAGTTTTCTAAATTTTCCATACCACTTGAGTTGCTGATGCACAGACTTCTCCCCCATAGAAGTAAACAAGCTAACAAACCCAATACAGACTCATAAAGATTTCCCTTCTCTAAAATTCTAGAGTTTCCTCCTTCCGAATGGAAAAATACTTTATTTTTTACTTTAAAAAAAAACTCTCCCCTGGCAGGAGGTGGTGAACAGAAGGAATACTTGAAGGGTACCCAGGAAATTTGGGTTCCATCCTCCATTTTGGCAATAGTTTGCCATATAACCCTAAACAAGCATTTTTGTGTCACAGTGCTTGCCCAGTGGTGAAAAGGAGACCATAACCACAGTGACTTTGGTGAAAGAATGAATTTGCACAGTACTCGACACCACACAAACACCACACAGATTTTTGTATCTGTGTTACATTGGCACGAATCACCCTCAGCCTCACAGCATCCCATCAGCAACGAAATACATTTTCCATTTATCACCCCCTCACTGCCCCTTTGATCTTATTTGTCCTTTTAAAATGTTAAACAAAAGCACAGTTGCAGCACTTATCTATTTACACTGATTAAGAAGTGGAGAGAATCAATGGCTGGGAGCTAAAGTCATCAGCAAGAATGGAGAATATCTAGGGCATACTGGATATATTCTGTGTTTCCAGAAAGGAAGCACTTGGAGGGCTAAGGAGAGACTAAAGATTAGAAATCTGTCACGCTTCATATTAAGATTCTATTTATAAGTGGCTTATAAAGAGCTTATAAAAATAGAAGTTATCATAGACATGTTGCATTAGTACATGTTACAGAGCGCTAGAATCACACCAATGCAGAGGGTTAAAAATCATCAATCCCCTAGGTTCTGTATCAGTTAATGGCAATTGATTAATGTGTCAATTTAGGTAATTGGTTAATGTGCATCTGAAGAAATATAGTTGCATGGGAGCACTAAACTGGAGGCTGTGAAGTAGCCACCCAACAGAAGCAAACGGTTTTCTCCAGCTTCTCTGTGGAGGGTAGCTGTCTGGAGAGCACTGTGCTCCTGGAGAGAAGGAGAGAAAGCAAGGGCTCTTGGTGGGTCTTCAAAGCCTCCTAGGTCCCAGAGAGACCTGGAGGATGTAGTGTAGCACCAGCAGACTGCTGGGGAGGGAAGAGCAGAGGATTGTGCCTCTGTGCCAGGATGCTATCACTCAACTATTAAGTCATCCAAGGGAAAAGCAAGCTGTCTGCATGAAAGGGAGATTCCCTGAAAGGACCATAACTTCCAGGTCCATGGTGTTGTATTTACCACAGAAGTCCCTGCAGGAATGTAAACTCACCAAAAAGAACTTGGACTGTTCCTGTATATGTATCCTGGCTGGACCCAAGGAATGATGATATCTTCTTCTTTTTCCCTCAGTTCCCTCTTTTTTCTTCCCATTTTCCCTCAGTTCTGGTCCACTACTGAGAGTTTTCACCAGCTCTAACAAACCAAACTCATCAGCTGTTTGATGTCTGTTTGGTTGTATTTACTCCAAGGGAATCTTTGAATCTTAGCAAGACCTCCCCTGATGCCCAGGGTTGTCTTGGGACACTGGGTCATGACACTTGGTTTGGAGGTGGGGCTCCTCAGCTGCAAAGCCTACAGGTGTCTGACTGAACCCACCTGTGGTGGTTTGAGACTAA
>WBNM01022761.1:16664-39282 GCA_013399055.1 Ramphastos sulfuratus | reverse complement strand
GTGCTGGCTTAAGGGTTGGGCTTAATGTTCTTTAAAGTTTCTTCCAAAACAACTCTATGCTTCTATATGATTCTATATGACCTTTTTTTTTCCTCCCCCCCTCCCTTCTTTTCCTCAAAAGCAGTGAAAAGAAGGGAAGTACAATTAAATATCACAGAGCTGTGATTATTTATAATTCATTGGATGGACTGTCAGCAAGATAAATGAATCATTCCTAGTCAACTCATGCTGCCATATTTATGTGAGATTGAAAAAAGCAGTCACGAAAAAATCAAACTGCAGATGAAAATATTGCTGAGGGACAGTTTTCCACATGTACATGGCAAGTAAACAGAAGAGGTGATTAAAATGCAAAGCCTTTTAGCTCTTTCTACTATCATTTCTGTGTTTCATTGCTTATCAGCTCTGGTTGAATCATGATTTTTTTCTCCTTGTCTACCTTCTTTTAGACATGGGAGAAAAATGGGTAGACTTTCCAAAGCATGTTTACTAGTGCTAGTAGCAACGTAGAAACAAGTTCAAGTAGAAGTAAGACACGTAGAGAGGAACAGATTGAGGCATTTCCCCCTCTACTCTGCCCTGCTGAGGCCACATCTGGAGTATTGTGTCTAGCTGTGGGCTCCCTGCTTCAAGAAAGACAGGGAGCTACTGGAGAGGGTCCATCAGAGGCTACAAAGCTACTCAGGGAACTGGAGCATGTCTCTGAGGAGGTAAGACTGAGAGGCCTGGGGCTGTTTAGCCTGGAGAAGAGTCGAATAGGAGATATTTTCTCAATGCTGTGCAATATCTAAAGGGCAGAGGTCAAGATGGAGTCAGACTATTTTCAGTGGTGCCCAGTGACAGGACAATGGGCAACCAGCATAAGCTGGAACCCAGGAGGTTCCATCTGAACATGAGGAAAAGCTTCTTTCCTTTAAGGGTGCTGGAGCACAGGAACAGGCTGCCTAGAGAGGTTGTGTAGCTCTCCAGAGGCTTCCAAAACCCACCTGGACATTGTGATCCTGGGCAGCCTGCTGTGGGTGCCCCTGCTTTAGCAGGGATGTTGGAACAGGTGATCCTCAGAGGTCCAGCACCAATCTGTGATTCTGTGAATCAGAAAATAATGACATTTCAAGGAGGCACTGGCAGTGGGCAGCCTTGCAAATAATCAATGCAATGCTGAATTAACTTGCTTTAAAACATCTATCTCCTGGTCTTTAAGGGCAGGCTGGATGGGGCTCTGAGCAACCTGATCTAGCATGAGGTGTCCCTGCCCATGGCAGGGTGATTGGAACTAGATGATCCTTGAGATCCTTTCCAGCCCTCACAATTCAATGATTCAATTCTATGATACATCAAAGGTGCTGCCTGTTCTAAACATAGAAGTCCCAAGCTTGGTGCCATTCACAGCTTGACAAATCAAGACCACTCTCAGCAAGACCTGCAGGATTTTCTGTAATGAAGAAGCAGTGAGTGACAGGCTGCATCCTGGGCACATCCTGGGAGCGAAGCACGTGACCCAGCATTGAGTTATTCTTTGATGGTAAAAGGCTTTCTGAAATCCATTTAAGTCTATTAGTACTCCCAGAAAACGCTGCACTCACTCATTTTCTCAAAATAGATATCCTGGGCTTAATGGAGCGTGGTGTCCCTTCACTAGCAGTACCCAAGAACTCCAATTAGGCATTATTAAGCCATTAAAGTGAACTGAATGAAAGGAACTGGCACTCACTGGCAAGATCACTGCTCAGAAATGCTCAGCAATGAGCTATGGCAAAAAATTAGCATGTGCTTATGAAAGTGCCATCTCCTCCCAGCTGCTCTCCTCTAGTTGTCTCTAACAGTTAGAACGTATTTATGATCACATCTTATGCAGGCACACAGATATCTGGGGAAAGGTTGTGCCGTTCCTATTTGCTCCCAGGGTTGTTTGCTTTTCACCCACAAAGACACAAATGAGGTCAAGGTTGTCCAACTGTTTATCACTATCAAAAGAGAAGTGCAAGATCAAGTCCAACTGTTCACTCAGCACTGCCAGAGCAAGATCTCCCCTGAGCCTCCTTTTCTTGAGGCTAAACAACCCCATTTCCCTCAGCCACTTCTCAGTGCAGACCTGTTCTCCAGACCCTTCACCAGCTTCTGTGCCTTCTATGGACATGCTCCAGCACCTCAATGCCCTTCTTGTCATGAGGGGTCCACAGCTGAACCCAATATATGAGGTGTGGCCTCATCAGTGGTGAGTACAGAGGCATGATCACTGCCTTACTCATGCTGGCCACACTGTTTCTCATATGGACCAGGATGCTGTTGGCCTTCTTGGCCACCTGGGCACACTGCTGGCTCATAGTCAACTTGTTTCAAAAGCCTTTTCTCCATTCTCTCCACAGAATCAATGCAAGACATTTGATACCTTTCTAGGCAGGAACTCATGATAATCATAACCAGAGTAGCATGTAATAATGGAAAATCTGTATGGTCACTTCAGACTGGGCCAAAACTAAATGTACATTCACTTATTGAGGAACATGGATTTATTGTTCCATATTTTCATCCATTAACACTGTGAAAGGAGAGACCCTCTTTTACAGCCAAAAATATACACAAAGCAACCTCTAATAGGCATTAGTTCAGCTGGAAGTAAGCAGTTTTCTGTCTGAAGTGCAGAGTTTTGGGACATTATAAGACTTTCTTTTTTGTTATATACTTTGTACAAGTAATTTTATCTGTCTACCTATCTATCTATCTGCTCATAGAGCAGGTTAATTGATGTTTGACATAATGTTTAGTGTTATAGGTATTCAGACATACAGAAGAAGAAAGCTGTACGTCATGAAGATGCTCAGAATCCGTTTATGTATGCTTTTTCACCTCCTACATATTTTTGTTCATCCTTTCTCAAACCTGCATTGGGCCCTCCCTTGGAGGAATATAAGAGGCAGACATATCCAGTGGTTAGTGAGAGTACAGTTTGTTTTGAGTTAGCCTGTAAATTAGAGACAATGATACCACAATTATATAGAATTCTCAGTTGCCAGCCACACGACTTTCGGTTAGGAAGGGAAGAAACTAAATAAAAACACTCCAGATGTTAAAATCAGTTGTGGAGTTGTCATTGATCTTTTCCTTTTTACTCTTTCCTTTAATAGATATTTCTCTGCTCTTGTGTTACGCGTTGGAGCTTCTGATTTCCTTCAGTTCATTTTTCCCCTTGCAATGTTTTTCCATTTCTCTAGTACTAGACTTTGGAAGATTTTAATTTCACTTATCTCTGAGGATGTGTTCCTGTGTTCTCCAGGCCAGGATGAATTAACAATGGATCTGTTGCTTCTCTGTGCTGCTTTTTTTCCCTCCAGGCAGTTTTCAGAGTGATGGGAAGTGTAGATTGGAGGGTGATTAGCTTTGTGTGTAGCTTTTTCCTCTTTGCTATTCCACTTCAATTCATCCTGTCTACATTGTACTGACACTGAGGACCTCACTTCATTGCTGCCTTGAATCATATGTAAATGCTTATGCCCCCACCCCCCCATTTCATTCACAACAACTGAAAACTGCTGCTAGGTGCAAGTGGTAGGAAGAAATAGCTTCCTCCATTGAGAACCTCTGTCCTTGAACTATGAGATACTGGAATAAACTCCCAAGGGAGGTGGTGGATTCCCTTACACGAGACAGTTTCAAGGCCCAGCTTGACAGGGTGCTGAGCCATCTCATTTAAACTACTAACCATATTCTTACCCTGAAAGGTTGCACTAGACGATCCTTGAGGTTCTTTCCAACCTGGTACTCTAAGAATTCTGGTGATTTCTGATTTCTGGTGGTGTTGCAGTTAAGAGCCTGCTGGATACTGGATACTGCAGATCTGGAGACTTTCAAGACCCATCTGCAAGCATTCCTGTGCGACCTGTGCTATCTATGGTCCTGCTCTGGCAGGGTGGGTCGGACTCGATGCTCTGTGGAGGTCCCTTCCAACCCCTAACATCCTGCGCGATCCTGTGATCCTGGATGCTGCAGCGGTGCTACAGGGCTCTCCTGAAGCGATCGCAGGAGCCGCTGACCTCCGCCACAGAGCTCTCCTGAAGCCATCGCAGGAGCCGCTGACCTCCGCCACAGGGGTCTCCTGAAGCCATCGCAGGAGCCGCTGACCTCCGCNCTTTTCACCCACAAAGACACAAATGAGGTCAAGGTTGTCCAACTGTTTATCACTATCAAAAGAGAAGTGCAAGATCAAGTCCAACTGTTCACTCAGCACTGCCAGAGCAAGATCTCCCCTGAGCCTCCTTTTCTTGAGGCTAAACAACCCCATTTCCCTCAGCCACTTCTCAGTGCAGACCTGTTCTCCAGACCCTTCACCAGCTTCTGTGCCTTCTATGGACATGCTCCAGCACCTCAATGCCCTTCTTGTCATGAGGGGTCCACAGCTGAACCCAATATATGAGGTGTGGCCTCATCAGTGGTGAGTACAGAGGCATGATCACTGCCTTACTCATGCTGGCCACACTGTTTCTCATATGGACCAGGATGCTGTTGGCCTTCTTGGCCACCTGGGCACACTGCTGGCTCATAGTCAACTTGTTTCAAAAGCCTTTTCTCCATTCTCTCCACAGAATCAATGCAAGACATTTGATACCTTTCTAGGCAGGAACTCATGATAATCATAACCAGAGTAGCATGTAATAATGGAAAATCTGTATGGTCACTTCAGACTGGGCCAAAACTAAATGTACATTCACTTATTGAGGAACATGGATTTATTGTTCCATATTTTCATCCATTAACACTGTGAAAGGAGAGACCCTCTTTTACAGCCAAAAATATACACAAAGCAACCTCTAATAGGCATTAGTTCAGCTGGAAGTAAGCAGTTTTCTGTCTGAAGTGCAGAGTTTTGGGACATTATAAGACTTTCTTTTTTGTTATATACTTTGTACAAGTAATTTTATCTGTCTACCTATCTATCTATCTGCTCATAGAGCAGGTTAATTGATGTTTGACATAATGTTTAGTGTTATAGGTATTCAGACATACAGAAGAAGAAAGCTGTACGTCATGAAGATGCTCAGAATCCGTTTATGTATGCTTTTTCACCTCCTACATATTTTTGTTCATCCTTTCTCAAACCTGCATTGGGCCCTCCCTTGGAGGAATATAAGAGGCAGACATATCCAGTGGTTAGTGAGAGTACAGTTTGTTTTGAGTTAGCCTGTAAATTAGAGACAATGATACCACAATTATATAGAATTCTCAGTTGCCAGCCACACGACTTTCGGTTAGGAAGGGAAGAAACTAAATAAAAACACTCCAGATGTTAAAATCAGTTGTGGAGTTGTCATTGATCTTTTCCTTTTTACTCTTTCCTTTAATAGATATTTCTCTGCTCTTGTGTTACGCGTTGGAGCTTCTGATTTCCTTCAGTTCATTTTTCCCCTTGCAATGTTTTTCCATTTCTCTAGTACTAGACTTTGGAAGATTTTAATTTCACTTATCTCTGAGGATGTGTTCCTGTGTTCTCCAGGCCAGGATGAATTAACAATGGATCTGTTGCTTCTCTGTGCTGCTTTTTTTCCCTCCAGGCAGTTTTCAGAGTGATGGGAAGTGTAGATTGGAGGGTGATTAGCTTTGTGTGTAGCTTTTTCCTCTTTGCTATTCCACTTCAATTCATCCTGTCTACATTGTACTGACACTGAGGACCTCACTTCATTGCTGCCTTGAATCATATGTAAATGCTTATGCCCCCACCCCCCCATTTCATTCACAACAACTGAAAACTGCTGCTAGGTGCAAGTGGTAGGAAGAAATAGCTTCCTCCATTGAGAACCTCTGTCCTTGAACTATGAGATACTGGAATAAACTCCCAAGGGAGGTGGTGGATTCCCTTACACGAGACAGTTTCAAGGCCCAGCTTGACAGGGTGCTGAGCCATCTCATTTAAACTACTAACCATATTCTTACCCTGAAAGGTTGCACTAGACGATCCTTGAGGTTCTTTCCAACCTGGTACTCTAAGAATTCTGGTGATTTCTGATTTCTGGTGGTGTTGCAGTTAAGAGCCTGCTGGATACTGGATACTGCAGATCTGGAGACTTTCAAGACCCATCTGCAAGCATTCCTGTGCGACCTGTGCTATCTATGGTCCTGCTCTGGCAGGGTGGGTCGGACTCGATGCTCTGTGGAGGTCCCTTCCAACCCCTAACATCCTGCGCGATCCTGTGATCCTGGATGCTGCAGCGGTGCTACAGGGCTCTCCTGAAGCGATCGCAGGAGCCGCTGACCTCCGCCACAGAGCTCTCCTGAAGCCATCGCAGGAGCCGCTGACCTCCGCCACAGGGGTCTCCTGAAGCCATCGCAGGAGCCGCTGACCTCCGCCACAGAGCTCTCCCGAAGCCATCGCAGGAGCCGCTGACCTCCGCCACAGGGGTCTCCTGAAGCCATCGCAGGAGCCGCTGACCTCCGCAGGGTACCCACATTCGTGCTCGTCTCCGGGATGGCTACAGAGCCAGTAGCAGGCTGTCAGTGCTTAGGATGCTAACACAACTTAGGGCCGAGTAATGAAAAGAAAAGGGTTTCTTCACAAAATTAGTCGCTCCCCACAACACGCACTCTGTGTCCGTCCACACCACTTCCCCCTGGCTGTTTCTTCAGTCATGTTCCTTCGTTCGGGCAGGCCTTTGGGAAATGGGGGAAGTGTGTCTGTCACCTGAGAGTAATCGAAACGAGAAGGGCAAGATGCTTGCAGGGGCAGCCAACCTGCTGCCAGAGGCTATGCCCGTGCCTCTGCAGGCTGCTCCCCTCGGTGCTGGCTCCCCTCTCTGCCGGTCCTCCTCCGGCCTCACGCCGGTCCCGTCGCCCCGTGCCGCCCCATCCATGTCTCCCGGGCCCCGTCTCCCCGTCCCGCCGCCGCCACAAGATGGCGCCACAGCTCCCGCCGTGTCAGGCGGCGGCCGCAGCCCTGCGGGCCGCTCGCGGGGTCGCAGCTCAGGCCCGGCCGGCCCTGAGGGGATCGGTTGGGGAAGACGAATCGCAAACTCCACACACAGTCAGGTGTAGGCGTGTTGTGGCCATAACGGCGGCACAACCACGCGGCCGGGCAGAGGCAAGGCTTTCAAACTGGGGCAGGGCGGATTTAGCCTCGACACTAGCAGGAAATTCTGAGGGCCGTGAGGCACTGGAACAGGTTGTCCAGAGAAGCTGTGCAAGGAACACTGGAAAAGTGCTTAAAGGCAGGATGGATGGGGGCTTTGAGCAACTTGATCTAGTGGAAAGTGTCCCTGTCCATGGCAGGGGCATTGGAACTACATGACTTTCAAGGTCCCTTCTGACCCAACCCATCCTGGTTGTATGAAGTGGCAGCCTGGCTGAAGCTGCCTTGGCTGAGTGCTACAGCCGCTAGCATCTGTCCTCTGAGGAGCTTCTTTACTGAGAAGCTGACAGAGCCCTGGGACAGGCTGCCCAGAGAGGCTGTGGTGTCTCCTTCTCTGGAGACTTCCAAACCCCCCCTGGATGCATTCCTGTGTGACCTGCCCTGGGTGATGCTGCTTTGGCAGGGGGGGGTTGGACTGGGTGATCTCTGGAGGTCCCCTCCAACACCTAACATCCTATGACTCTATAGTTCAAAACGAGTCAGTGGTCCACTGGTGATCTCTCGTGGTAAACTACAGTCTTCCTCACAGTGTCCTGTAGAAAACCTTGTCCCTGCACATGCCCTTTGTCTGACTGCCAAAGCATAAACTGGTTCTAAACTTGCTCAAGGCCACAATCCTTTTGCGTTGGACACTAGATATGGATTGTCCACCTCCCCCCCAAATGCTCTAATGGCTTTATTTAGTATCAGTGACTCTGTTCAGTATCAGCAGGGGTTGGAAGTGACCTCTGGAGATCATCTAGTCCAACACCCTTGCTGAAGCGGGGTCACTCAGAGCAGTTTGTGTAGGATCATGTCCGGATGGGTTTTGAAAGTCTCCAGAGAAGACTCTCTGGGCAGTCTCTTTCCCATGCTATGTCATGCTTATGGGAAAAAAAGGTTTTCCTCATGTTCGGATTGAACCTCCTGGGTTATACTTTCAGTCACACAGAATCACAGAATTGTTCAGGTTGGAAAAGACCCTTGGGATCATCAAGTCCAAACATGTCCCCCAGGTACCACATCTAAATGACCTGGTGCCTGTTGTCTGTTGTCCTTTAGATGCTGATGAGCATTGAAAAGATCCCTTCTCAGTCTGCTGTTCTTCAGACTAAACAGCCCCAGGTCTCTCAGCCTCTCCTCATAAGAGACATGCTCCAGAGTGGATATTCTCCACTGGATTTCAGTCTGTGCCTCCTGGCTGCTCCCCTTGCAGACGGCTTGCACAGAGTCTGAGGGACCCACCAGGGATCAGGAGATTAGTCTTGCAAAAAAGAAAGGGCTAAGTTTACCCTCCCAGACACAACCCAAGGCAAATTTTCTTGGGAGCCTGGGTTTGGAGAAGCTTTTGGAGGAGTTTTGTGCCATGAGTATCAATGGGTTACCCACTTGTCCTCTTGCGACCCATCAAAGGAGTGAGAGAATCCAAGGTAAAAATGAGGCATTAAACATAGCAGCTGAAATGTGTTCACTGGACTGAAGCAGATCAAGAAGTCAGCCTATACATATATACTACACACACACACACATATATATAGGTATGTAATATAGTCTAAGGACATTACCAAGATTTAAATGTGGAGGTGAGGGGGGAGGACTGTGCTCTTTTTTTCATAAGCCTGAGCCTTCATACACTTCTGTGCCTTTGGACACAGGCAAGTTGAATCACAGAACCACAGAATAGTTTGGGTTGGAAGGCACCTTGAAGGTCATCTAGTTCCAGCCCTCCCTGTCATTGACAGGGACACATTCCACTAGACCAGGTTGCTCGAGTGAAGCCTAACAAAATCTTTTGCTGGAAGCAAAGAAATGAGGAACGGTCAGAATAAACCTCTGCACTTCCCTGCTGAGTTTTCTTTTCTTAGTTGGCTTAGCTAAAATCTCAGTGAAGTTTGCTGTTGGGTTTCAGTTTCTCCAGAATCATGTTGTTACCTCTGTGGAGAGGGGGAAGGAGTGAAGGGCAGAGGAGATAGATAATGCTGCACATGGCAGAGATGTAATATGGGCAAGGAGGGGGGGTGCAGAAGGAAGGTGACTAAGTCTTTATTACAAGATTTGTGTGATGCTGTGGTGACTGTTAGGAAGTGGGGAGCAGGGACGCCCTGGATCTGATCTGAGGAGGAACAACATCAGGTTTCCTGCTGCTGAGTCACTGCCCAGCCACGCCTGGCACTGAGAGCTGGGTGCTGGGGCAGGACATGTATAAATAAACTCACTCATGACTCCACGGATGTGCACTGCTCTGATAATGGTGTGGTTCAAGCTGTTGTCCTGAAGGCCCTGTGCCAGCAAAATTAGAGAATGGCAGTTTGGATGCAGTCTGGAGATAGAAAGAAACGTGGGGCAATGTGGTGGGGAAAGGCCAGCATTAGCTGAAATTTGCCATAAGCAATTTATTGCCATCTCCAGAGAGGGCCTGGCTGATGATAACATTCTTTCCTTCCCTGAGCACAAAAATATCGCATTCAGCTGTGCAGATCTCCCAGCTGAAGCCAAACCTGGAGGAGCTTGAATGCTTGCAGATATGTTCTCATTTGGCAAGGGTGGAGCAATGTCCAGAACTGGATTGTGTCTGACAAAGCAGAACAAAACAGTGCTGCAACAAAAAGCTCTGCCTGTCTTAGGTAAAATGTTGTTTGTTTTTGATTGCTGGGTGAGGAGAAAAACACAAAGGAAAATTAATAGTCCTGCAAGAGAGGCCTTAAGAGTTTTTTTGGGGTTTTTTTGAGTTACTTTAATGAACAGGCTACTTGTCCGTGTTGGAACTTGCCTAGCAGTAGTTAGTTTATTAATTATTATCATTACGGTTGTTGGAAAAGGAGTATTTGGAGATATGTACCTTTAAAGGTCTGGCAAAAGGCGGCTGGATCTAGTTATGTGGTGAAGAATTATGCTAAACAAAATGATCAGCGAGAATATAAACAGCGGACGAAGCCGAGTTTCAGAGGGAGCCTCGTCTCTGGTGCATCATCATTCAGCCCTGCCCCCCTCCTGAGCTTCTGTTGCAGTCAGACAAAAACAGGGAGGAAAATTTTTTCAGGACACCACCGAAGATTTTCTCTGCGTTGTCAAAGGAGGGCAGTCTCAAGTAAAGCAAAAGACAAACCACCAAAACCTCATGAACCTGAATGTTTATGGAAAGTCCTGCTAAAGGCGCTCGGTCTGGGGCTGCAGAGTCCGTCTTGGTACGAACGCGAGTTCCGCTTTCCACGGCTGTAGGAGTAAATGAGCCCTCCTGCCTCTGAGTGCTTTGAGAGAGGCCAGGAAACATGCTAATGGTTAAAGGAGGAGGCATAGCAGCGGACAGATGAGCTGATAGTCTAGTGAAAGGAACAGTAAATGATAAACCAGGCTGTTAAGACACATGAAAAGCTTAGGCTGTTCTGTGGCTAATAGATAGCGATGGCAGTACCCTGAGGGCAAAGGTAGGAGAAAGCGACTACCGAGGAGTCTTTTCAGAGCAGTCTTGTTTGGTTGTTTGTTTTTTTTTTCTTTTGTAGAATAAGAGGCAACAAAATAAAAGTAAAAAAACCCTCAGAAGACAAGTTGTCTGTATGTGTTATTAATGCAAGAAGAAGAAATGAAAGTGTCTTTGGCTCCAGAGAGAGATGCATGCGTCACCCGTCTGCCCAGAGCAAGGCAAAGCTCTGAATGGTGCAAGGCATAATGGATGAACAAAAGAACAAAAACCAAACCCAAACCACAACCTAGAGATAAATCTGGTAGTAGGATGAGGTATGAGGCAGTAGTGGCAAGCTGCTAGAATTAAACCAATGAATCTGAACATCAAATGTATCTCTGGTGCACCTGACTCAACTTCGCTGAGAACACACCTGGGATGTAGCTGGGAGGATGGAGTTTATTAGTGGGTTTGAGCAGGGAGAGGGAAATAAAGTAAATGAATGGCAGTGCTGGGCATGGTCTCTTGGTAGTTCCTGTAGGACACAGTGACTTAGTATATACATCTCTCAAATTCAGGTTGCTCAAGTCACCAAGTGCTTTATACCAAGAGGCAGCAAAAAACTCCCCCAGTCTCAGCACCAATGTGCCTGCCCTAGGGAGCAGCTGCTAGAGCGGTGCCAGGTTTGTGCTCCATTATGCTATAGAGTGGCTACATCAATTTACACTACAATGACCTTTAGGTCCTGAAGATCCTGAGTAATCCACCAGATCCGAGTGATGTGTTTGTGTAGAGTGGTAATGCTGAGCTGTTTGGATGCAGAAGAGCTTCTGTAACAGTGTAGTCTCCTCTCTGTATAGTCTGCCTTCCATAACACCACGCACTACTCTCTTTATCTTCTATCTAGTTTTTCATTCTGGCTTCCACAGCAAGGCAGACTTAGAAAGCAAGGGCTTTTAGGCAACTCTCCAGCTGCCTGGAGATTCTGCTTTTCTGGAGTCTCACCTGTAAGTGTTAAATTTGTTGGTGCAGATATCTTCTTGTTATCTTCTTCTTTCAGAAGTCTCAAGTGTTCAGAAGTAGTTTGTAGAGCAGGACTCCACTCAACCTGACTGGGATGCAACAAGTTTTTCTCTGCAGCTGTGACATCACGAGAGTGGTTCCATAGCTGGCTGCACTGTCTGGGTTACTAACTTCTTTACATCACCCTCAAATGCCTGTCTCTGCTCAGTGCTCATACTCAGGCACTTCCAAGAAGTTCTCTGAGCTTTCATACCTCTGGCCTGATCACTTCTAACTTTACCTCTGTCCTCTGGGTATCCATGACTGGGTGGGTGGGCCAACCATGAGAAGCTGTTTTCTCTGCAACTAGTTTATCTCCTTTTATATGTGTGACCTGTGGTATTTGAAATATCAAGGAGCCTACAGGGTGCCTTAGAGTTGTTGCAGCACCTTGTACTTGTCTGGAGTATGGTGTCCAGCTCTGGAGTCCTCAGCACAAGACCATGGAGCAGATTTGTGTGGGTCCAGAGGAGATCACAAACATGATTAGAGGGCTAGAGCATCTCTAATGTGAGGACAGGCTGAGAGAGTTGAGGCTGTTCAGCCTGGAGAAGAGAAAACTCCAGGGAGACCTTACTGCAGCCTTTTAGCACTTGAAGCTTTTCCTAGAGAAGAGCATTTGTGCTCCTTCAGGTGTGTGCAACTCTTTCTTTTTTTTTTTTTTTAACTGCTGCTGTCTACATTGCCAAAGGTCCATTGTTGGTTCCCTTGGCAACTGGGAGAGAAATGGTGATAATTTCTGGGAAAGCTCTGTGAAGTACTCTTTCTCTGGAAAGTTTCCATTATAGGAAAGTAGTTTCATCTTCTTGGAAATGAGCTACCTGGAGCTCATGGATGAAATTGCCAGTGGGTAATTTGGAAGTTGCCACCAATAGGCTTTACCTCCAAGTAAGGCCACCAGTGCAGTCTGCAGCACAGAGCCTGGTGTGTGGGTTCTGCCTTTCCCTGTGGAAACACAGAGCAGGGGTGAGCTGCCTAGGGATTGGCTCCCAGGCTGGAATTGCAACAGTTTGTGGAGCCCTTTCAGTTAAGTAAATCCTGAGCAAGAGGAAGGAGGCTGGGCCTCAGGAGTCATGGGGAATGACAGCACCTCAGATGGGACAGAACAAATTGAAAACTGAACTCTGTAAGTTAAGAAGGATGTGCATGTGCTGTGAATGGTCTTCTGAGGAAATCTGTGAAGTCACCACAAAGAAATCTGATGGGGAAATCATGATGCTACCTGATGACAGCCACCTGTGAATTAAACAGCACCTCATCTCCTCACCCATTCCTCATCTGAGATTGATTGATTGCTAACCAGGCCTAAGGAGACTGGAAGGAAGAATTCAACTAGTGCCTGCCTGATGGTTTATATTGGTGGGTTTCAGCAGGGGAGAAGACAGTAAATTGTTGTGACTATGTCCAGTGCTGCGAGCAGATGTAAATTGCCAGCTCACCAATACTTCAGAGCCACTAAGTGCCAACCCTTATCGATCAGTATGCACTTCCTCCTGCTAATGGCACCAATTTGTGTACAGCCAGACCATGATCCTGACATTCATTATCATTCCAGTGAGTTGAAGGGGACTGAGCTAGTTTTGCCCTTGACTTCCACAAAAATCCCTCCTCACATCACTGGTGCTCTACAAACCTGAGTTATGTGGGTAGTGACTAGAAGAGCAGGGTACCAACACTGAAAACACAAACAGCAGCTCTCTGTGATAAGCTGTTCATGGTTGTGTATGGTCACTAAGAAGAAGGAATGAGGAATAAAGGCTGACAAAGCTTCTTTCTTCCCTGTCAACTCCCAAACCCACACAAACTTCTCTCATTTCACACTCCCTTTTGTGCCTTGAAAGAAGCCTTTTAGCTATCAGCCACCCTCTTACCCTGCAAAGGCCTCACAGACTTCACGTTTCTGTTCCCTGGGAAAGGACATCACTGATCCCTTAACACTAATGATTGACAGCAGAGTGAAGACACTCAAATACACCTCCCCACACCCTCGAATCTGTCAGCTGAGACCAGAAGCAGTCTTTGTGGGTCCTGACAGTGATCTATTTTGCCCTGGAGTCAGCTACATCTCTTTGCCTGGCAGGGGATGGACTTCCATGTGCTGAGAGCAAAAAGTCCCAGAGGAAGTTTTGGCTGAGCTTTCAGGAGTATGTGTTCCAAAAACTTCATCTGGAAGGGCAGAAGTCAGAGAAAACAAAAAGGCAGAACTGCCTCTATGGGATGGGAGCAGGTATGGATGGGCAGGAGGTTGGTAGAGGGGACCTGAGAAGTTCCTGCTGACTGCTCTAATAGGACTCATCTTGGGTGCTGCATAGAGAAGAAAGGGATTTCTTCAGGCTGTGCCTTGGCCACTTCTGTCAGATTGTGAAGCTGTACCAGCCTGAAGGTTTGTTCTCTGTAGAAGGTGCTAGACTGTATGAGAAGCTGGTGTAACAACTAAATGTCTGGGGCATGGATAGTGGCTCCTCTATGGCCCTTTTAAAATTCTTTTATAACTACTACTTAATTTTATCACATGAAAATGTCAAAGAGATTTCATGTTATCACTTGCCTAGTGCTGCCATCTCATCCAACAGCCAGTATTTTTCAGAGGTGCCAGGGCTGGGCTGGCCACTAGGTGGGTGCCAGAGGCTCTCTATGAATCCCTCTGCCTTCCTAAAGAGAGGAGAAAGGGAAGAGGTGAGAGAGGCTGATGGGCTGGGAAATAACAATAAAACAGCTTTAATGAAAATAATAACCCTAAAGTGAAATAGAGGCAAATAGACACAAGCCAATGTTGGCCCCAGCCCCCTGATATCCATTGGCATTATCATCACCACCGATGAGGGGGGCAGGCACTGGGGAAGTTCCAGACTGAACTCAGTGGAGGACAGGAGCTGATTCAGGAGCTGGGTTCTGGAACTAGATTCAGGAACAGGTGGATTAGGCTGATACCAACTCACAAAGTAGCTGTGTCTGCACAGGTGTTTAGAAGCCAGCTGCATCTGCCACAAAGCACAGGGGAGGAACCTTGTGAGGTTTTTAAATGCACAAGGACATCTCCTGGGGGAAACAATAGTCCTAATTATGTAGCTTTGAGGGAGTGAGAAAAATTCATTAGTCATAAAGAAACCCTGGTGAGCCACCCAGTCACTTGGGAATTTAGGATTGTTCTTACTCTCAGTAAGAACACATGAGTTTAAAAAACACACAGTGGGAATGAGGTGTTCCAAGGACTGCATGTGAAGAAGAGAGCAAACAAAGGGAACAAACCCATGGATTTCGGGAGGAAATTAAATCCCCTCTTAAACTCGAAATCTGACACTTGAATAGCATGGCAAATCGACCTGTCTGCCTTTCAAAGGCACTTCTCCACCTTCTTCTGGTTAGGCCCAAAGCAAGATGCAGAATCAGTCTGTTCAAACTCCATCCCAAATGGAAGTGCAGTCTGGCCACAGGACCTGCTTCTTATGGCAGGATAATACAGCTCACAAGTCTGGACACTGCTTGCTTCCATGTACACATTTTGTTTAGTTTGTCATAGAATCATGGAATGGTTGGGGTTGGAAGGGACCTCTAAAGGTCATCTAGTCCAGCCTCCTTGCAGTCAGCAGGGGCATCTTCAACTGGATCAGGTCACTCAGACCCCCAGACAACCTGACTTGGAGTGTTTCTGGGGATGGAGCTCNGATTCTATGATTCTATATATTGCTTTAGGGAATGGATGAAGTGGTTTCTGGTCACATTTTACATATAGTATGATATACAGTGTGGCAGTCTCCTAAATGACATTTACATTTATTTTTCTTTAGTAATGTATAAACATTATTCTCCTAAATTTATGGAAAGTGATATGGAGGGGAGTCACAGGTGGCAGATGATCCACCTCATTTGCCAACACCGTGAGTATTGATGTGTGTCAGTGGTACACAAGTCATGGCAAAGAGAAGAGACCATGCAGCCACTGGTACTCTGGCTGTTAGATACTTGAGTAATCAGACTCCAAAAGCTTTTTTTTTTTAAGGCTTGGTGCCAGCCTGGAAGATCCCCTAGCCACTCTGTCTGCTGGGGATGGCATTTTTCTTTGGATTTACAGATTTCTTTCATGCACTGGGGCTTTGGAAGAGAAGGAGTAGACACCAGTAATGCCAGAGAGAGCTGCAGACTGAAGATTGCAGGAAAGCATTTGTGCTACACAACTTGCCAGCCATTTGTTACTATTAACAAGCAAATAAACCATGACAACACATTCTGTGGATCTGCAGTTTAAAGCAGCCACATGTACAAAATATCCAGAGTTTTCCAAATCTGGAAAGAACAAGAGTGTATTTTGTGTGATTTTATTGCACCTGCTGGTGGCATAAGCACAATATAATGAGGATAATGTGGCAGTCCTACATCCATGGCTAGCTGATCACCAGATGTGCAGAAAGAGCTTCACTCTCTGTTGACAGTCAGCCTCTGGAACTGCTCTGCAGTGTCTTCACAAAACTGCAGGATGCTAGGGGTTGTGAGGGGCCTCTGGAGATNCCACACTCAGTATAAAAAATGCCTTCCTTCTATCTAGTCTAAGTCTCCCCCTCCTTTTTGTGCTGTAATATTTGAATCCATGGATAGTATAAATCAAATCTTATCTAAGGTAGCCTTAAATTCTAGAATTCTTTTCCTTAGGATGGGGAAGTTTGCAAATAATAAAGATTATATCACAGTCAATAACATCAGTGTGAACTCAGGGTTTATTTAGGAAGAAAGAAGAAGGGAAGAAGGGAGGAAGAGTGATTTTCAGCACCCTTGATTTGCATAAGGCTACAACCAGAACTTGTGCTTCATTAGACACTCACGAATCCAATCTTTAAATGGCTTTGTGTTTTTAAGGAAGACATAAGGGAAATGTTGGCATTGATATAATCCCCCAGCCCCNCTGAAGATTGCAGGAAAGCATTTGTGCTACACAACTTGCCAGCCATTTGTTACTATTAACAAGCAAATAAACCATGACAACACATTCTGTGGATCTGCAGTTTAAAGCAGCCACATGTACAAAATATCCAGAGTTTTCCAAATCTGGAAAGAACAAGAGTGTATTTTGTGTGATTTTATTGCACCTGCTGGTGGCATAAGCACAATATAATGAGGATAATGTGGCAGTCCTACATCCATGGCTAGCTGATCACCAGATGTGCAGAAAGAGCTTCACTCTCTGTTGACAGTCAGCCTCTGGAACTGCTCTGCAGTGTCTTCACAAAACTGCAGGGTGCTAGGGGTTGTGAGGGGCCTCTGGAGATCATCTAATCCAGCCTCCCCACTAAAGCAGGGTTCTGTCCTTATTTCCAGCCTTTTAATCACAGCTATTCAGTCTCACTAGCTCTCTGATGAATTCTGGGGAACCTCAGAGCGCACAGCAAAACCAGAAAGTTTCCAGGTAAGCTTCCAACTCAAAGGTTTGGGGCTTTTAGAAAGCTTTAGGGAGAGCATGTTCTGTAGACAAAGCTCTCACAATGCATGGCTGGCATAGTAAATGTACAAATGAGATGCTTAGTGCAGGCTACACCCAGAACTATCCAACACTCAGACCAGAAGGTTTCAGCAAAACTCCAGGGTCTGTTTATCTTGGGGATATGGCCAATGGATTGCAGTGGGATTTAGAAATGCTCTTTGTGTCTTTCTGGCCAGGAATTAATCTACAGAATCATAGAATCCTTTTGGTTGGAAATTACCTGTAAGTCCAACCATTATCTATCTCTACCAAGTCTAGTGCTAAACCATGTCCCTCAGCACCACGTCTCAGTGTCTTTTAAACATCTCCATGGATGGGGCGGGGGATTCAACCACCTTCCTGAGGAGACTAATTCAGTGTTTGAAAACCTTTTCAGTGAAGAAGTTTTGTCTAATATCCAACCTAAAGCTCCCCTGGTGCAACTTGAGGCCATCTCCTTTTTGTTATCTATCACTTGTTACTAGAGAAGAGACCAACTCCCACCTGTCTACAGTCTCCTTTCAGGTAGTTGTAGAGAGTGTGAGGATCTCCTCTCAGCCTTCTTTTATCCAGTCTGAACAACCCCAGTTCCCTCAGCTGCTCCTCACAAGACCTGTTCTCCACACCCTTCTCCAGCTTTGTTGCCCTTCTCTGGACCCACTCCAGGAGGTCAATGTCTCTCTTGTACTGAGGACCCCAAAACTGAACCCAGTGCTCAAGGTGTGTCCTCACTAGTGCTAAGTAGAGGGTGACAATCACTTCCCTGGTCCTGTTGGAAACACTATCACTGGTCCAAGCCACCTGTGATGCTGTTGGTCACCTTGGCCACCTGTGCACACACTGGTTCACATTGAAGACTTGCACCTCTCTGAAGCAGCAGATGGAGGATGCATGTGGACATCTGAAGTAGCTCCATTTGGAAGTGCTGTGTCCAGCTCTGGAGTCCTCGGCACAGGAGAGACATGGATCTGTTAGAGTGGGTCTAGAGGAGACCACAAAAATGATCAGGAGGATGGAACACCTCCTGACAGCCACCTACAAGGACAGGCTGAGAGAGTTGGGGTTGTTCAGCCTGGAGAAGAGAAGGCTCCAGGGAACCTTCTTCTAGCCTTTCAATACTTGGAGGGGGCTATCAGAAGGATGGGGACAAGCTTTTCAGCAAGGCCTGTTGCAACAGAAAAGAGGTGATGGTTTTAAACAATAATAAAGAGATTTAGACTAGTGAGAAGGAAGAAATTTCTCACATTGAGGGTGGTGAGACTCTGTCTCATGTTGCCCAGAGAGGTGGTAGAGGCCCCATCCCTGGAAGCATTCCAAGTCAGGTTGGACTGGGCTCTGAGCAACTTGATCAAGTTGAAGATGTCCCTTCTGACTGCAAGGGAGTTGGACTAGATGGCCTTTAAAGGTTCCTTCCAACCCAAATCACTCTATAATAGATGGTTGTATGAGCAATCAAATTGTCTTATCTCTTAAAGCCTCTACTAAGTGTTAGATTTAGTGGAAGTCAGCTAAATATTACTGGGATGGACAAACAGGTAGACATCCAAATGCTGCAGAATAAGCTTAATTTCCTTAGTAAAGGGAGTTAACTAAAAATGGTACTGAGTAGGCACTGAGAGTGAACATTTGAGCTACCCAAATGTCTCATGGCTTGGTAATTAGTGAAGAAAAGTGACTGGCTCTAGAAGGCACTGTGAGCTGCTGCAGAAGTGTAATTTGCAGTGACATAGCTGGAAAGGATCCCTCTGCATTTTTTCCCACATTCCAACTTAACAACTTTTCTCCCTCAGCCTTCTGACAGAATACAGGTACGTTAATAGTGTCTCCAAAATGGATGTGTCTCCAGACAGCCAGATGGGGAACGCTAACATTCAGGCTGAAATTAAACCCAGATAACAACTTCTAGCTTTAAGCTTCATAGGACAGGGTGATCTGACAGTAAAGTCTCTTTCTTTCCAGATTCATGAGTCAGTCTTGCCATAAGAACCTATGTATAACTTTAGAGGTTCATGTAGAATAACTGTTCTTTTGAGTTGTCCCTGAAAAGCTTGCTCAGAGTGATAACTGCCTGGAAAAAAGCAGTCAGAGTATGCTAAAGTTCAGGGGGAAAAGACTATATGAGAATGTGGCACAATATGAAGTCTGTCCTTCTTATAGGGCCGTGGAGAGGTTTAACCTCCCCCTGTTTCAGCTTCTCTCTTGGCTGTAGCTTTAGTCCAGGTGGAGACACCTCCATTCCAGCACCATGAGCTCAGCTGAAGATGTGGCAGGCAGTGGCTTTTGCTTACCGGATCAAGCTTTTACTGGATCAATTTCTTCATCTCACAAAATTATGAAGGTACTTGTTAGTGCCTTGTTTCACTAGGACAGGACTATAAAAATGCAGGAGTGATTTCTCCAGGGCTATCTATATACGGCTGGCCAAGGCACAGAGATTTATTAGCATGCAGCCTGCAATAAGTAACAATCAATACTCACTCTTGGCACAGTTTAGCTCTGCAGAGCAGTCTTGAAGATACGGTTCATGCCAAATAGCAGCAGAGGATTTAGTGCAGTACAGATGCATCTGGAATATTTTAATAATAAGAAGGGTTATGGAAACCATTTGGCAGTTTCTGGAGCATGCAGGCTATATTACATTATATACCAGCTCTAACAGCAGAGCTGAGCATGTACAAGGCACTAAAAAGATGTTGGAGCCATGTTCTGAAAGAAGTCTCACCATCTGTACAAATATGCTTGTTTCTAAGGTTTCTAGTGGTGCCAGGTCTGTTTGGTTTGGAGATAGGATCACGTTTGTGCTGAGATCAACTTCCTTGGTATACCTGAGATCACAGAATCACAGATGGGTGGGGGTTGGAAGTGACCTCTGGAGAACATCTGGTCCACCCCACCCTGCTAAAGCAGGGTTACCCACAGCAGGCTGATGATCATCTGCAGATGGGTTTGGAGTCTCTCCAGTGAAGGAGATTCCACAACCTCTCTGGGCAGCCTAATCCAGTGCTTCACCATCCTCACAGGACAGATAGAAATTCATGCTCTAAACCAGGTAACTCCTCAACAGGACAAGTGAGTGACTTTATGGAAACCTAGTGAGCTGCTAATCTTTGTCCAGCTGTTAGGACTTTCCCTTGTTAAATTTCAGTGTGTTGAGTTGGTTTTGCTTTTCAGAGGGTTTGCTGTGTCTCAGAACATTTTGTCTTGGAAGGTCTGTGATAAATGTTGTGTGTTTTCTAGCTTTTGACCTCTAGATGAGATAATTTTGATACTAATGTTCCTGAAATACTTTGTTACGGTGGAGGTGTCTTAACTAATGGTGAAAGAAACTTCCATTATCTTAGTGGATGACACTAAGGCACAGCCACATTGCTTGGACATGTTCCATTTCTCTGTGTTATCTTATGGCAACTGACAGTTGTAAACCACAATGTCAGTGATCAGATGTAACCTGAAAGACCCTCTGGAACAGAGGTAACATTGAGGCAGATGCTGTTTCTGATTATAAAAGGGAGAAGCATTGTGATATCCACAAATGGATATTGCACTACACATTAAATGGAAAAAGGAAAAGACAGAGGTAAGAATATCATAGAATCATAGGATGTTTTGATTTGGAAGGGACCTTTAAAGGTCCTCTACTCCAATCTCCCCTGCAATGAACAGCAACATCTTCAAGTAGATCAGGTTGCTCAGAGCCCCATCTGCCCTGACCTGGAATGTTTCCAGTGATGGGGCATCTACTACCTGTCTGGGCAGCCTCTGCCACTTCTTCACCATCCTCAGTGTGAAAAAAAATTCTTCCTTCTCTCCAGTCTCAATGTCCCCTCTTTTAGTTAAAAACCATCACCCCTTGTCCTGTCACAACATGCTCTGCTCAAAAGTCTGTCCCTATCCTTCTTCTAGGCCCCTTTAAGTACTGAAAGGCCACTATAAGGTCTTCCTGGAGCCTTCTCTTCTCCAAGCTGAGCAACCCCAATTCTCTCAATCTATCCTTCTAGGAGACACCCTTGGATAATTTTTGTGGCCTACTCTGGACTCTCTCCAACAGATTTATATCCAACAGGTCCTCTGGGCCAGCTCCAACAGGTTCACGTTGCATGCATCCTGCATGTCTGACCACGTGCCAGCAAGAATTTGATAGCATGTTACATTTTTATATAAACAACCTTCCAAGCCTTAATCATAGAATCAACGAGGTTGGAAGAGACCTCCAAGCTCATCCAGTCCAACCTAGCACCCAGCCCTATCCAATCAACCAGGCCATGGCACTAAGTGCCTCATCCAGTCTTTTCTTGAACGCTTCACCTGGCACAACTTGAGACTGTGTACCCTCGTTCTTTTGCCAGTTGCCTGGCAGAAGAGCCCAACCCCACCTGGCTACAACCTCCCTTCAGGCAGTTGTAGAGAGCAATGAGGTCTCCCCTAAGCCTCCTCTTCTCCAGGCTGCACACCCCCAGCTCCCTCAGCCTCTCCTCACAGGGCTGTGCTCCAGCCCCCTCATCAGCTTCTTGCCCTTCTCTGGACACATTCCAGTACCTCAACATCTCTCTTGAATGATCCCTTTTAGTCCTTACCCTGGTGTTAATTAGTTGAGGGGTTTTCTAGTGAAAGTACATGAACTGGGTCTGCACAATAGTTGTGGAAGAACAGGGTCAAATATTGGTGGGAAAGTCATGGTCATTTTTCCTGTTAGTAATCAGTGATAAGACTAATGTAGCGATAAGCTGATGGTAGTCAAGAGGATGATCAAACAAATATAAAGGAACATTTCTCAAGCAGAGCAGGAGTGGAGTGAGTAGGAATGATGAAGAAGAGAGACTTGAATTTGATGGGACAGAACAAGGGTAGTGCTGAAATGGTAGGGCCACGGAGACTGGCTGAGGGAGCTGGGGTTGTTCCCTGGGCAAGAGAAGGCTCTTGGGAGCCTTCATTTCAGTACCTCAAGGGGACCTACAAGAAGGCTGGAAAGAGACAGTTTACAAAGGCCTGCAGTGATAGGACAAGGGGCAATAGCTTCAAACTAGAGAAGAGCAGATTTAGATTGGATGTTAGGAACAAGTTCTGCTCCATGAGGGTGGCGGAACACTGGAACAGGTTGCCTGGGGATATGGTTGGGGTCCCATCCCTGGACATGTTCAAGGTGAGGCTTAACAGGGCTCTGGGCAACCTGATCTGGTTGAGCATGTCCCTGCTGACTGCAGGGGGTGTTGAACTAGATGACATTTGGAGGACCCTTCCAGCCCAGCCCATTCTAGGATTCTATGATTCTATGATCCAGGGACATAGCATTCAAAGTTGTAATGAGCTGAAAGAAGAGGATGAAATATTCAAGAAGTGAGTTAAAACTCCCAACTGGGACCTTCCTACTTGTGCAAACATAGAAAGAAGGTGGGGTAGAACTAGTTACAGAGGAGAAAGAAACCTTGGTGTTCCTACTACATCAGTTGCTATGATATCTAAAGCACAAGAGCTGAGCTAGAATTCAAGAAAGCCTGTTCACAGCCTTGGTGACATACAGTAACCAGGGCAATCAGGAGTACCACATGCTAACACCACCATTAATTGTGTGCCACCAAATATGCCTTGAAAAAGGCCTGTCTTGGGAGCTGTT
>WBNM01022761.1:0-16481 GCA_013399055.1 Ramphastos sulfuratus | reverse complement strand
CACTGGCACAGGTTGCCCAGGGAGGTTGTGGCTGCTCCCTCCCTGGAGGTGTTCAAGGCCAGGTTGGATGAGGCCTTGAGTGACCTGTACTAGTGGGAGGTGTCCCTGCCTATGGCAGGGGGTTGGAATTAGATGATCCTTGAGGTCCCTTCCAACCTTACCATTCTATGATTCTATGATTAAATTAAACAGTATGAGAGAATATTTCCTGGCAGCAAGGTTTAGATTTACAAATGNTTCTATGATTCTATGATCCAGGGACATAGCATTCAAAGTTGTAATGAGCTGAAAGAAGAGGATGAAATATTCAAGAAGTGAGTTAAAACTCCCAACTGGGACCTTCCTACTTGTGCAAACATAGAAAGAAGGTGGGGTAGAACTAGTTACAGAGGAGAAAGAAACCTTGGTGTTCCTACTACATCAGTTGCTATGATATCTAAAGCACAAGAGCTGAGCTAGAATTCAAGAAAGCCTGTTCACAGCCTTGGTGACATACAGTAACCAGGGCAATCAGGAGTACCACATGCTAACACCACCATTAATTGTGTGCCACCAAATATGCCTTGAAAAAGGCCTGTCTTGGGAGCTGTTTTCCTTCAGGCCTTGAAAAAAAACCCTTGAGAGAAACATCAGCTGCATATTTCCAGTAGTATAAATGAAAATGAAATTGGGAATGCCACTTTCTGTACTGAGTCTAAAGAAGGCTTTTATGATCTTGTTGTTTCTCTGCTTTTGTCCATTATTCCCCTGCATTATTGCAGTGAAATGTCACCACAAACACAACCATAACAATGCTTCTGGTTGTGGGAGGCTATTTGGGATGTCTGACTGGAGAGTATCTGTAGTTACTCAGAGTAAGCTGCTTCACAGATCTTTCTGACAACAGCAAATTGTGTGAGGGTTGTATTAATGGTATGAAAGCATGAAGATGGGATTTTTGTGCCACAGGAGCTGGACTGAAATGGCTTTACCCTGCTCTGTGCACTACAGGTCTTCAAAGTGACACTGCTGCTGTTCTGGGCCCTCTGGCAATTAGATAATAGAGCTGGAGCCCCCAGCATGGAACTGTTGGAGCGGGTCCAGAGGAGGCCACGAAGATGCTCAGAGGGCTGCAGCAGCTCTGCTATGAGGACAGGCTACAAGAGTTGGGACTCTGCAGCCTGGAGAAGAGAAGGCTTTGAGGAGACTTTAGAGTAACCTTCCAGTATCTGAAGGGGGCTACAGGAAGGCTGGAGAGGGACTATTGACAAAGTCTTGTAATGACAGGACAAGGGGCAATGGGTTTAAACTGGCAGAGGGGAGATTGAAATTGGATGTTAGGAAGAAGTTGTTTGCAGTGAGGGTGGCGAGACACTGGCACAGGTTGCCCAGGGAGGTTGTGGCTGCTCCCTCCCTGGAGGTGTTCAAGGCCAGGTTGGATGAGGCCTTGAGTGACCTGTACTAGTGGGAGGTGTCCCTGCCTATGGCAGGGGGTTGGAATTAGATGATCCTTGAGGTCCCTTCCAACCTTACCATTCTATGATTCTATGATTAAATTAAACAGTATGAGAGAATATTTCCTGGCAGCAAGGTTTAGATTTACAAATGTCTAATGGGCAGAGGTCAAGAGGATGGGGCTAGACTCTTTTCTGTCGTGCCCAGTGACATGGCAAGGGACAATGACCACAGTCTAGAACACAGGAAGTTCCACCTAAACATAAGAAGAAGCTTGTTTCCTTTGAGGGTGCTGGAGCCCTGGAGCAGGCTGCCCAGAGAAGTTGTGGAGTTTCCTTTTCTGGAGAGATTCCAAACCCACCTGGACATTGTGAACCTGGGCACCGTGCTGTGAGTGACCTTGCTTTAGCAGGGTGGTTGGGCTAGATGACATCCACAGGTGCCTTCCAACCCCATACCATTTTGTGACTCTATCTAGTTTGGTCCATTGTGCTGATCACATATAATGCAACCCCCAGTAGGGCTGTGATCCACCCCAGATAGCATTTTCCCTCCCACATCCTCATGTACCTTTGGCAGGAACATTCCCTAGAGGGGAACCCTACATGAGGGCTCTCTCTCCTCAGCTGTGTTGCCAGAGGATGGTCTTGGGGACATGCCACAATTACTGCAGCTGCAGCCTGGCTGGAGTAATCTAGTTCTAGTACTCATCTCCATTTAATTTGGTGCACTGGCACTCCTTTTAAATTAAGAGCAGCTTAAATGTATGGATGATGTTTAGCAGTGATAATTCCAGGCCATTTGTTCATCTGAGCAGGTGTCTGACTCATTAAGCCCTCAGTGCATGTCTCCACTACAATGCACACAGATGGACGTGGTAGGTACCCAGCAATTAGGCTAACGCAGAATTAAATGAAGCTGTGCTTAACTGTTGTGCACATGGAGGGGTAGAAGGCAGTCCAAAGTAGGTCTTTAGTGTCCTATTTTTAATATTTGATTTCCATTAAGTGCCTAGAAATATTTTATTTAGGAGACCTGGTACATTTTCCTAGGGAAAAACGAGCAGCCAGCACTGTAATAATAAAGCTGAGTATAATCATGGAATTGCTTTGCTTTGAAACAACTTTGAAGATCATCAGATCCAACTGTTAACCCAGTGCTGGCAAGCCCACCACTAAACCATGTCCTTCAATACCACATCTATGTGAATTTTAAATCCCTTCAGGGATGGAGACTCTGCTGCTTCCCTGTGCAGCTTGTTCCAGGCCTCACAACCGTTTTGGTGAAGAAACGTCCAGCCTAAACCTCCACTGGCACCTCCTCTATTCTATCTCTTGTTACTTGGGAGGAGGGACCAACCACCACCTTACTTCAACCTCCTTCCAGGGAGCTGCAGGGAGCAAGAAGGTCTCCTCTCAGCCTCCTTTTCTCCAGGCTAAACAACCCCAGTTCTGTCAGCCGCTGCTCACAAGACCTGTTCTCTAGACCCTTCACCAGTTTTGTTGCCCTTCTCTGGACCCACTCCAGCACCTCAATGTTCCTCTTGTAGTTAGTTGCCCAAAACTGAACCAAATAGTCAAGGTCTGGCCTCACCAGTGCTGAGAACAGGGGCACAATCCCTGCCAGCCTTGCTGATCACACAAGTCCTTATGCAAGCCAGAATACTGTTGGGTCTCTCGGCCACCTGGGCACACAGGTTCATGTACATCTTAAAAAAAGCTCTGCAAGTGTCAAGTTGCTAAATCCTACAAAGCTGCCATGAGGGAGGGCAGTATTTCTGTGGAGTATTTCTAGATGGAGGTATCAAAGCTGAGTAGTCCAAAAGGATTTAGAGTGATATTGAAGCTAAAGCTGTTAGTCCTGATGCGGAAGCCACTGGAAAAGTAACCTTGCTTTCAATTGGCAGTCCTAACCCACAACTTCTTACCCAGATAAGCAGCTTTGCAGGCTGGAGGATGATAACATTTGTGCAGAGAGCTCTAATAAAGGTGGTTTGAGATGGAATGAGTGCAGGAGCAGGTACCTCTTTCTGGGCCACAGCCTCGCTGCAGAATTTCACTGGGTTTTTTTTCCTCCCACTATCACATGCACCATCCATTTTCAGACCCTGGTAAGTGCAGCAGCAGATTTTCTAATATCCATTGCTGGAGATGGAACAAAGTTGATTATTAAGAATGTACTCTGGATTTTGAGCTGTGTAGTCTCAAAGTGATGTCTGCTCATGTAAATCTCAGTCAAATAAGCCTTCTGAAAACACTAAACGAGAGCCACACAACTTTCATTTTTGTACTGGAAATAGATTTTCACAGGTGCTTGTGCTGGTGTATTTCCATCTTTGATCTTGCCAGAAGACAGATCATCTCCTGTTTCAGGTACACTAGGAGTAAGATCCTCCACAAAGTACAGTTGATGTTAAGGAAAGATTAGCACAGGGATAGAATCATAGAATCATGCAACCAGAGAATGGTTTGGGTTGAAAGGGACTTTTAAATGTCATCAAGTCCAATCTCCCCTGCAGTGAACAGGGACATCTTCAACTAGGTCAAGGTTGCTCAGAGTTCCATCCAACCTGGAATAGATCCAGGGATGAGGCATCTACAACTCTCTGGATAACCTCTGCCAGTGTTTCACTACCCTCAGTGTGACTACATTTTTCCTTCTCTTTAGTCCAAATCTCCCCTTTTTTAGTTTAAAACCATCATTCCTTTGTCCTGTCACAACAGGCCCTGCTAAAAAGATTGTCCTCATCTTTCTTCTAGGCCCCTTTAAGTACTGAAAGGCCATAATAAGGTCTTTCTGGATCCTTCTCCAAGCTGAACAACCCCAGCTCTTTCAACCTGTCTTCACAGCAGAGGGGTTCTATCCCTCTGATCATTTTTGCAGGCTCCTCTGGACCCTCTCTAACAGGTCTATCTCTTTCTTGTCCTGAGACCTCCAGAGCTGGACACAGTGCAGATGGAGAGGCATTTGTGGANTGAGTGACCTGTACTAGTGGGAGGTGTCCCTGCCTATGGCACCTTGGGCATTGTGATCCTGCCCTGGTTCACCCTGCTTTAGCAATGGGATTGAATTACATGATCTTCTGAGGTCCCTTCCAACCACTACCATTCTGTGATTCTATGATTAGATTTTAAGGATCAAATTTAATAATTTAGAGGCTTTTTATTGATGCTTTCTCATTTCCATGAGGGTTCCTTTCCCTTAGGAACTTAGGCTTTTGAAGACAAAAGACCCTTCTGTTTATTAAGCCTAAGCTTCCACTTCAATGTGCAATCATCTCACATGATACCACATCCACAACTAAACCAAATAGTATCTTAACATTTCTTCTCATGCAAACAACATTGAGTGCACTTGGAATGGGCAGGAATATGGGAGAGATCTGAGCCTTCATCTTTCCATCAGTGTTTAACATAACAAAAGCAAACTGGTTGAGTAAGCTGGTGGAGAAGCATGTGTTTAGCTCAGGAACAGAAACAAAGAGCAAAGCCTTCCAGCCCACGGAGTGATTCTTTACCATCAGCAGAATAGCTGCAGTTTGAGGAAAAAAAGAGCACTTTATAGAGCCTAAAAGTACTTGAAAAGGGAATCCTTATAATGAATGCTTGTCAGGAGTGACTGTTTCCTTATGGAAGAGGCTAAAGGAGGTTGTTGAAACTGTATCTTCAAAGGGAATGTTTATATTCCACTGGGGAAGGGAGCACATTTTTCTGTTGGGTTATTTCCACCCAAAAGCATGAAATAGGAGTTTCTGATGCAGACAGCTTGGTCTTTGAAGCAATTGCTGAATGCACACAGCAAGGAAATTAGGCTTTGGGATGCTCATTTTGAGGGATTTTTTTGTTAGATCATGTTACTTTCACATGCTGTTTTTGTGATATGGGAACCAGTTCCTAATAATGATGTACAAATCCTAGACATTTTGAAAGCTCATATTAGCAAAATAAAGTATCTCACAGAATCCCAGCACGGTGGGGGTTGGAAGGGACCTCTGAAGTTCAGCTATTCCAACCCCACTGCTAAAGCAGGGTCACCCACAGCAGTTGGCATAGGATTACAATGTCTAGGCAGATTGGGAATGTCTCCAGAGAAAGAAACTCCACAAGCACTCTGGGAAGCCTGCTCCAGAGCTCTGGCACCCTCTCAGGGAACTTCTTCCTTATTTTCTGAGTCTCTATTGTTAAATTTTGAGGAGAAACTATTGCATGGCAGTGAATGTGAGAGGTTCCTCAGCCCCCCTGCTTGGCTCTATATCTATGAGCCACTAGAAATGATAAACCAGATTCTCCTTTGCAGTAAGGTCACTGCCTTCTCCTATGTGGGAATCACAGAATGCTAGGGGTTGGAATTAACCTCCAGAGGTTCTCCTTCCCCTCTACTCTGCCCTAGTGAGACCTCACCTGGAATATTGCATCCAGTTCTGGGCTCCCCAGTTCAGCAAGGACAGGGATCTACTTGAGAGAGTCCAAGGGAGGGCTACAAGGGTGATTAAGGGAATGGAAAACTGTTTTATGAGGAAGACTGAGAGACCTGAGGCTTTTTAGTCTGAAAAGGAGAAGACTGAGAGGGGATTTAATAGATGTATACAAATATATGAGGCTTGGGTGTCAAGAATGAAGGGACAGCCTCTGCTCACTTGTGCCCTGTGATAGGATAAGGGCAGTGGATGCAAACTACAGCATGGGAAGTTCCACCCCTAACATAAGGATCTCTGGAGGTCCCTTCCAACCCCTAACATCCTGTGATTGAGTCCAAACTCCTGCAAAGCAGGAACACCTAGGGCAGGTCACACAGGAATGTGTCCAGGTGAGTTTTGAAGATTTCTAGAGAAGGACATTCCACAACCTCTCTGGGTAGCCTGTTCTGGTGCACTTTCACCCTCACAGTAGAGAAGTTTTTTTTCTCATGTTGAGATAGAATTTCCTGTGATTGAGTGCTCATCTTGCACAGGTTTTTCTGCAAGATGCTGTCCTGTGTGATCCTCCATCCCTGGAAACATTCCAGGCCAAGTTGGTCTGGGCTCTGAGCAAATTGATCTACCTGACTGCAGGGTGATTTGACTAGATGACCTTTAAAGGTGCCTTTCAACCCAAACCATTCTGTGGTTCTATGGCTTTTGAACAACGTTGGTGTTTATTACCCTAAGCAAAGAGTTTTACTTCCAGCTCTAAGTCATCTCCCCACTCAACTGTAATCATGCTTTAGAAATCCATTTTCTATGTAGGAAGGCCAAGATAGGCTCATTTAGTTCAGTTCAAGCTGTCTTCTCTCACTTTAGGATACATCTCTTGCTGAGCCAAGCTCAGGCAGTGTAAAACTGTTTTAAAGCTACATATAGAATCATAGAATCATTGAAGTTGGAAAGACCTCTGAGATCAAGTCCAACTGTTAACTCAGCACGGCCAGGCCACCACTAAACCATGTCCCTCAGCACCACATCTACACAACTTTTAGACAACTCCAAGGATGATGACTCCACCAATTTCCCAGGCAGCCTGTTCAAGGTCTCAACAACCCTTCTGGTGAAGAAATTTATCCTAATGTCCAACCTACACTTCCTCTGGTGCAACTTAAGGCAATTTCCTTCTGTCCTGTTGCTTGTTATCTGGGAGAAGAGACCAACCTCCACCTCACTCCAACCTCTTTTCCTCTTTTCAGGGAGCTAGAGAGAGACAGATCTCTTCTCAGCCTCCCTTTCTTCAGGCTAAACAGCTCCAGTTCCTTCGGCTGCTCCTCACAAGAGGACCCTTCACCAGCTCCATTGCCCTTCACCTGCACACACACTTATGCATTAAGCTTTGTGGTGGTTCACCTAAAAGGTTTTTTAAGCCACTTTAGTTAAGTGGGCTTTGACAGGCATAGAGAGATCTGGGTGCTTTCTTTGAAGTCAGCTGGACCTCTGCCAGCATAATGAGGATTATTTGCAAGATCTTTATGCTGTGCCAGTGCCAGGAAGTGCCATAGAGAGAAAAGGACTTACAGATTCAAAAGCTGATCTGTAAACTGAAAGCAAGATCTGAGTGACCACAGTCAACAAGTAACTTCTGTCCTTACAGTGATTAAATCTGTAAGAAAATGATGGGCTCATTGCAACAGCCACAAAGTCACTAAACTCCTCCAAGCACGCCTTCCTTGCAAACATCTGATTAAAATAAAAACAATCAGAATGAAAAGTTTAAACTTCAAATAAGTCTAAATTTCAAATCAAACCAATTCAATTTTATGGGAAAACCCCAACAACAATCAAACCAAAATAAGCCATCTGCCAGTAAATCATTGATCTGGACATGGATAAACCACAAGGGCAAGAATAAAATATTCATAGTAATTAGTGGTAGAGGCAGATTAGAAACCCCTTCTTTGCACTTGCTGTTGTTATGGTGATTCTTCCTCCAAACACTCTCTCCTCCCCCTCCTCCCCCCAATGACATTGGCTCTCTCCATGGCTTTCCATCTGGCTCTTGCTTTCTTGTTTATCCCAATGAAATTAGCTCGACTGCTCATTTGTCACCTTGGAGGTGTAGCTGCTGAGAACATGTGCGGCGCGAGAGAGCAGGACAAGCAGATGGTACTGGAGAACAGATAAACAGACAGATGCATTGAGGAGACAGCAAAATGGTTGGTATGAAATAGTGTCTGGAAGATGATGAATTGGGTTTGTGTTTGGTGAGGCACAGCCAGCTCCTGCATGCAAAGAAGTGTCGTTCCCTCATCCTTGTTTTCTTTCAGGCTGCCGGCACATGCTGAGTGCTCTCTGAATTGATGAAGCTGGTGGATAAAGAGGATCAGAGATACCATGGCTCAGAGGTTTCATGTGCACTGATGGAAAGTATGACATGTTTTTTCCTGGCTGCTTCTCCTTAACAAAATGCAAACCACAGCTCCACGAATCTGTGCAGACCACTTCTGTTGTTAATGTCTGCTCTTTGGCCTAGAGGCAGCTCACCTTGGTGTGTGACTTCTGATTTCTGCAGCATCATATTTACAGTGAATGAGTGTGTGTACAGGGAAAAGGGATAATTTAATTATACAGTCATGTGCAGAATCACAGAAACATAGAACTGTTTAGATTGGAACAGACCTTTGAGATCATCAAGTCCAACAACTAACCCAGCACTACCAGCTCACCACTAAACCAAGTCCCTCAGCACCACAGCTACACAGCTTTTCAATCCTTCCAGGCATGGTGACTCCACCACTTCCCTGGGCAGACTGTTACAGGGCTTGAAAATCCTTTCTGCCAAGAAGTTTTTCCCAATGTCTGACCTAAAACTCCCCTGGTGCAATGTGAGGCTATTTCCTCTTGTCTACATGTGCTCTGAACGGCATTAAATGCAGAGTTTGTCTGGGTTTATTCAGGGATCAGTATCTCTTGCCCAGAAAGAAACAATGAGAGTTATCCTAGAAAACTTTTGAGGCATTAAGGACACAAGCAGAAGGACAGTGGAGATGCAGATAGAGCAGAGAAGTAAGAGTCATCATCTATAAGCATGAGACTTGTGATGAGTGGCTGAGAGAACTGGGGTTGTTTAGTCTGGAGAAAAGGAAGTTGAGGGGAGACCTTCATGCTCTCTACAGCTCCCTGAAAGGAGGCTGAAGTGGAGGTTGGTCTCTTCTCCCAGGCAAGAAGCAACAGAATGAGAGGAAATGACCCCATACTGAGGGGAGGTGGGGGGAAGGATGAAAAGGGCCAAGGAAGTAGTGGATTCAGAGATGACTGTGGGTGTTGATGAGAAGAAGATGGTTTGTATGATTCCCTAAACCACTGGGAGAGAAGACAGGACTGGGAACCAGTTGGAAGACAGTCTTTAGTGGACAGGCTCACAGAATGGGCAGTGCTGGGCCTGAACTGCAAGTCAAACCAAGGGTTGTTTCTGCCTAGGTTCCCCTCTGCCCAGCTCCTCAGCCTGCCCAGGACTCCCTGAGGCAGCACAGCCATTCCTCCTGGTTTGGTATCAACAGCAAACTTGCTCAGAGGGCACAGACCATAGATAGTCAACAGTTGGGTGACATAACACTGTAGCTGACTGATGGGAAGTCACAAANGAAAAAAAAAAGAAACTGAGCAAGTTAAAGCTGAAAATTTGTTTTAAAATGTAAATGTAATCAAGTCCTCTTGAAATTCCAGTTCATCCCTTGCTGTGAAGGGAGTGGCACACAGAGATGTTTTCCATACATAACATCCGCTGATTTCCTTTGTAAAACAGGGATTCAAAAAGCTGGAAAACAGATTTCTAAAGGCATTTGCATGTGTCATAGCTGCCTAACTGGCTCACACCTAGCAAATAAGATCACCCAGCACTCAGGCAATGAGGAGCACTGGATGGTGGAACCTCAGTAGTATCATTATGTTGATGCATTTCATTTTAAAAATGAAATTATGGGCTTTCAGTGTTTAGGGTGTTTTGTTTTTTTTTTTTTTTTTTCCTGGGGAATTACAAGGACTGATTAAATGGGCTGGAAAGGAGCTAAGAAATATTCAGGAAGAGCAATCCTTCAATCACAGTTTGCTGCAGGCTTTAAAGTGATAACCAGAACTTCCAATATGCTGTCAGACCTTCCAGGAGATATTTCACTTCAGACTGTCACATATTTCTCTTAAGACTTTGTCTTTCAGAAGGATTTCCATGTTTATATACAAACACACATTTCAGACAAATGCCCTTGGCTCTGGCCAATATGTAAAGTGCACAAAAGTGATTTCAGGATTCATTTAGAATCTTTATCTCCAATAATCCAATCCTTTCTGTTTTGAATTACAGGGATATGACTTGATGTTAGTAGTACATGCTGAACTTTTACATAGGGCAACAAGCTGACAGTGTTGATTACTTTGTGAAAAACAGGTGGAGCTCAATGAGGGGAGCTCAATTAGGGGAAGGCAGTGGAGGTGCTTCCCTTTACCCTACTGAGGTCCCTCAAGGTCAGTGTAATGTCCTTACCTTGGTGAAATGGCCTCATCTCTTTATGCAAAACAAAACAAGAAGTACTTTTAGTGAAAATTTGGAGTTCTGGGCTCCCCAGCTCAAACGAGACAGGGATCTACTGGAGAGAGTCCAATGGAAAGCATCAAAGATGCTGAGGGGACTGAAGCATCTCTCTGAAGATGAAGGATTGAGAGACCTGTACAGCCTGGAGAAGAGCATATGGAGAAGGGAATCTTCTCAAAGCTCATCGATATCCAAAGCACAAAGGTCAAGAGGATGGGACCAGGCTCTTTTCTGTGGTGTCCAGTGACAGGACAAGGGGCTGTGACCATGAACTATAACACAGCAATTTCCACCAAAACATAAGGAGAAATTTCTTTCCTGTGAAGGTGTTGGAGCCCTGGAGGAGGCTGCCCAGAGAAGTGGTAGAGTCTCATTCTCTGGAGAGATTCCAGACATGCCTGGACTTTGCAGTCATGGGCAACCTGCTGTGACCCTGCTTTAGCAGGGGGGATGGAACTAGATGATCCCCAGAGGTCCTTTCCAATCCTCACTATTCTGTGACTCTGTGAAATGTAGATGAATCTTACTTAATATGTTTTGCCCTGGACAGTATGAAGTAGAGGACCAACTAGTTGTAAGAAGGTGAAATGAAACCATTCTTTCACTATCCCATTTTAGGAGGAAGCAGACCTTTATGTGTTCCCAACCTCTTGTCTTGAGGAGAATCAGCATTCAAATAGCTTAGATTCATGAATCTAACTATTAAAATTTCAAATCAACAACTGTAGGTGGAAGAGGAAGAACTTCAGGAAGCTCATGGCTTGGTCCCATACATGACATAAAATAAATTTGCAGGGATAGTGCAAATAATGTAAGGGCAAAGAATATCTGTTCAGCCAAGATTTCATCTGATGTTCCCTCTCTCTTGTAAGAGGAATTGTTTGTTCCTGTGTCATTAACCTGGCTGACCATTTGATGGAACCTATCATGGGAGACCATATCCTGCTTGCATTCTACTCCTGATGATCAGAGCTTTGCTCTGCAGTCCTAACTGCTGCAAACCTCAATGGCACTTGAAAAAAAAAAAAAGCACAAACTCGTAAAGTATTTGATTTAAAATCCTGACATTCTGCAGGTACAAGCTCATTCTTGTATGGTGCTTCTCTGTGAATTGCCTGTCAGGTCAAATTTGCCACCTGAGTATGAAAACTAAGAGGATGTGTAGCTGAGCCTTGTGGAGAGCGATGTGCTGGGGACAGCAGAAGCAGAGGAGCAGCCTAGTTTGAACTGTCAGGCCCAAGGGTCACAGTCACATCCTCTCATCATCTGCTATTTGCATGTCTTCCTGGCCTTCTCATCTTCTGAAGAGAGAACTGCCAACATCTGGCACTCGCTGAGGAGCACCTGGGAGCAGGGATTTTGTCACATCAGATAAGGTGGTTTCTCTGTTTGTTACCAGCCAGGCTCTCTCCAGCACATGTCAGCTCTCTAAAGCCATCCCAGACCTCACATCAGGGTTGGAAGTCTTCTAGAAAGCAGTGGCCTCCATGGGACCTGATGAAATTACAATCTCTTTACTAGCATTGCTGAGCAGTGACTGACTCACACGAGTCAGTGATTTCAGCTGTGGAGTAGCTGCTCATTGTCATGAGAAGAAGCTTTCCAGACTCACATTTTTTACTGGTTGCTGCTTGTTTATCCCCAGCTATGTCAAATCTTCTTGCAGGTGAGTTTGGTGTAGAGGTGGTGGAGGAAATCAGGAAGGACAAAATTCACAATACTGAGGTGTATTGAGTGCTTTTAGAGTGCTCGATGGAGGGCTCACTGCACCAGTTCCTGATAGCTCTGCCAACTCTCTCAGAAGTTGGGAATGCTAAACTAAATGAGAAGTTACTTAGTCACAATCTTTGCATCTGCAGAAGATGATTTGAAGATGACTCCTCTTTTTAATCAGTAGGTGTGACGCTGGAGCCTGAAGGCACAGCATGAATTTAAAGCCACAACAACGAGTCTGAGAGAAGAGAGAAACATAATTGGGACAATGAAGCAGGAGGTTTCATTTTGGCCATGCCAAGGGCTTTCTTCTACAGAGTGGGAAGCTAGAACTAGGCCAAGGACTATTTAGTCTTAATGTTTGTGTGGAGTGTCCTCACCTTTAGCCTTTTCACAATTTCTGTTCAGTGAGCCAACAGCTTGAGGGAGCATTTACCTTTTGGTCTTCTTCTGACCTAGTCAGCAGTGTGGGAATGAACTTGGGGCCAGCTGAGACAAAGGCTAACATAAAAGTGAGCCTCAGCTAAGAGCAGGGTGCAAGGAAGGAGGGCAATTTTCTCACCACTGACTGAACTTGCTCACTGTCTTTTGCAATGCAGAAGTTCCACTGGGATGTCTTTTCTTGGTCAATGCTTAGACATAAGGTGGAAACTAAATTGTTCTTAATGATCTCTACACTTGACCAAGTTCAATCCTTATTGTAAACCTTGCTTTGGCCATCTTTAGGGGTAGATTGCTGTGGTACAGACTTAGATGGAAATATTTCTAAAGGGTGTGAATGTAGTGTTGCAAACTGGTAACCTACCAGAGAAAAAATGTATACCTTTATATGGATTTGGAGGAGTATCACAGAATCACAAATAGGTGAGGGTTGAAAGGGATCTCTGGGGACCATCCAGTCCAACCTCTCTGCTAAAGCAGGGTTACCCACAGCAGGTTGCCTAGGATTGCACAGAGATGTGTTTGGAGTTTCTCCAGAGAAGGAGAGTCCACACTTCCTCTGCTCAGCCTGCTCCAGCACCCTCAAAGTCAAGACATTTTTCCTCATGTTCAAATGGAACCTCCTGTGTTCCAGTTGTGCCTGTATCACTGGGAACCACTAAAAATAGTTTGGTCCCATCCAGCAGATCTTCTTAATCCAGGAGAAGCAGAATGTAAGATATCTCTAGTGGTCCAGTTGATAGTTTTTAGGTATAATGATATATTAATTTGTTTTCCTTCTAGCTGTCCCAGAGAACATTCTTTCCTAGCATAATTCCATTGAAGTGCTTGGAGTACTTCATCATTCTGTTGCAAGGAGCACCTTTCTTTTCAGCATTTGCTGTGCTTTTATCTTGAACTAAATTTGATGCTTAACAGCCATGCCAATTACCTCTGTCCTTTCCTGAGGAATTGGTTTCAAGAGTAAAGTAGGTCAGTTTGAGAGTAAGAAAGAATTTGTAATGACAGCATGAGAATGTGACACTCTTTAATTGCATGTTTGCCCCGCAGCAGAGGGTGAGGTTTTCAAAGCACTCAAAATAGACAGCTCTGAATGCTTGAAAACAACCCCAGCTGAAGTCTGCTGCACCATTGTTAGCAAATAATGACTGATTTAATCAAACCAACTCATTTTGCCTTTTTGCTAAAGAAATTTTCCTTCCTTCTTTCCTTCCTTTCCTTCCTTTCATATTGAAGATTTCTCAGCTTATCTGTAACTTCTACCTATTTGATGCTTAAATAGGCCCACCCAAATGAATAACTCCTTAGGTGATTCACTGTCATCTATGAATTTTGGCTTAAGTGTAATTTTGAGTTCATAATTATGGATCTGCTCTGTTAATGGTTATCATTTTAATTCCAGAGAGTTGGCAGGCACTGCTCAAGTGTTTCTGTCAAGACTTAGAAGATACCAAGATTTTTGTTCAGAAGAAGACACTCAAAAATCTAAGTAAAAAGAGACCTCTTGGATAATTTTTCCCTTCCCACTTTTTTTACCTGGATGTACTAAATAAAAAGAAAAGGAAAAACAAATCCTGACTTTGAAAAGGATGTATGTGAAAATCACAGAGCCATTAAGGTTGCAAAAGACCTTTAAGATCGAGTCCAACAATAAACCTAATACTGCCAGACCCACTACTAAACCACATCCCTCAGCACCACATCTACACAGCTTTTAAACCTCTCCAGGGATGGTGACTCCAACACTTCTTTGGGCAGCCTATTCCAGGGCTCGACAACCTTTTTAGTGAAGAAATTTTTCCTAGTGTCCAACCTAAACCTCTGCTGAAAGAAGATCCTGAAAGAAATGCAAAATTGGATGGGAACTACCCCAGAGACTTTCTCCTGGAAATAAATCTATGCAGGACAGTTATGTTTGCAAAGTAAGTTTGTTTGTCCCTCTGAAAGAGTGGATGAACTCTATTACCACATTCCCAACTGCTTTTGCCCAAGAGTGAAATAGCTCTTGGGAACCTTAGGTGTAAGTACCCATTAGTTTAGTCTAGCTTGTTTCTAAATAGTTAATGGAGAAGCTTGATTTATGTTAGATGTTAGGAAGAATTTCTTCACCATGGGGGTGGTGAGGCACTGGAACAGGTTGCCCAGAGAAGTTGTGGAGGCTCCATGCCAGGCTGGATGGGCCTTGAGCAAGCTGTCCTAGTTGCAGGTGTCCCTGCCCATGGCAGGGGGCTTGGAACTAGATGATCTTTGGGGTCACTTCCAACCCAAGCCATTCTATGATTGTATGATTTTATCCTGCATGCTGAACACATAACCTGAAATGAAAGGAGAAGAAACAGCCCAGCTTACCCTGAATCATCCAGGCTACAAACTGCATAGCCAAAGGGCAAGAGAAAGATTCCTCTTCTGTTTCTCCCAGGGGAGAAGCGTGCTGAGAAATCAGTAATGATTAATAAACATGATTCAGACATGAGGTAGGAAGACCAGCAACTTTCCAAGTAACTCCCTTTACTTCAGTAGCCAAGTGGAAAGAAAGCCAGCTCCTTTAATTAGGACATGATATCTTGCTCACTTGTTACCTCATCAGACAGCTGCAACTTATCATAACCTAATTTGTGAGCTCCCAAAGACAGCACATTTTGCAGGAGGCTGATGCAGTACCCACTGCTACAGAACCTGCTCTGTGACTGATTGCAAACACTACCCCTAAACTGAACAGAATAATGTGGTTTGGAGACAATATTCACAGAATCACAGAATGTTAGGGGCTAGAAGGGACCTCGAAAGATCATCCAGTCCAACTCCCCTGCCAGGGCAGGATCACCTAGAGCAGATCACACAGGAATGCATCCAGGTGGGTTTTGAATATCTCCAGAGAGGGAGACTCCACAACCCCCCTGGGCAGCCTGCTCCAGTGTTCTGTCACCCTTATAGTGAAAACAATTTTCCTCATGTTTACATGCCTCAAATTCCACCCATTGCCCCTTGTCCTGTCTTTTGCCCCCAGGAAAATGTGTGTAGATAGAAAGTCAGCAGGTTAGCCTGGTTATATAGGGACTTAACAATAAATCCTAATAAATCCTAATAAAAACAGGATCAGGAAGAAAAATTCTTTTCTTTTAGGTCATGTATGAGATGGGGAAATGTCCACACGATGTCTGAAAACCATCCTCTAGGCTCAGGCTTAGCCAAAGAGATAATGTTGAGAAGGAACTAACTCAAACATAACCAAAACCACCTCCTGAAATAGCAATGTGGTGTGCAGAGCAGAAAGGTGCACTTCCCCAGCCTTGGAGACACATTCTACATTATTTACTGCCCATGAATAATTTGCTAGAACAGTCCCTGTCCACCTTCTGCTCCACAGGCAGCTCTGCTGCGCAGAACATTCTACCACATAACGTTCGCCTGGATTCTTACCAGAAATGAGCAGGCCCCTCTGTCTTCTACAGAGATGGGGATTTTGTTTCTTCTTCTTTCAACCCAGAATGAAGTTTGATTGAAAATAAATATAACTGAGCACAAATCTACCAGTCTTTTGAGGTGATCTCTTTGCTCTGTGTACCAGCCTGCTGTTTTGCCTCATCTTTCCTTCTCCCTGTTCAGGAGATTCTGCTTTCAGTCTTGCTTGAGAGCACTTTGGCACGTTGAATCGCTCTTGCATTCCTGATCAAATCCCAAAGACTACCTGTCCTCATTCTGCAGGAAATAGGAAGATTAAGTGAATGTTTTTCAGCTCTACACAACTCACCAAGGTACCACCTCCTAGGGTTGGGTTCATCCTTCCTCCATTTCTTTCTTTCAGTTTCCCAAGTCAGGGAGTTCAAGTTGTCAGGATTTTGCATCATTCAGTCACCAACACTCCAAGTCACCACTCCTAGTTCTGGAAGCCTTCTCTTCTCC
>WBNM01022760.1:81082-130900 GCA_013399055.1 Ramphastos sulfuratus | reverse complement strand
TAGAGTGGGAGGGCAGGTAACTCTTAAAACATCACAGGTGTCCCTGCCCATGACATGGGAGTTGGAACTAGATGATCATTAAGGTCCCTTCCTACGCAAACCTTTCTATGAATCTATAAACACAGAATTGCTTTGATTGGAAAAGACCTCTGAGATAACCTTGTCCAACGTGCAACCTAAAGCAGCTTGTACTTCTCTCTCATCTGCAGAACATGCATTGTTGTCTTTAATGGTTTTCATTCCAGTTGAACCAGTGAGGCTGCAGTCACTCAGTTCTAACATGTTATGTCTGATGGTCTCTACTAACTCTTCATCAAGTGGATGACTACTGGAGTCCAGCAGGCACCAGACATCTAGTTGGAATTTTCTGTCACGTTCTTTCTTTGCTGGGCAGCAAAACTTGGGCAGTTTGATCTCTGCTGCTGTATCAACATTTCAGAACTTAAAATAACCTTTACTTCAGGCCAGCAGTCCTGATTGCAGTTTTTACACTAAAATAGAGTCAGGATGGGCCACCCTGACAGCTGTCAGGAGCATCATCTCAGTGACCCTGCTGTGGCACTATGCTTCAGAAAATGCAGCCCCTTATTTCCTCTCTGGCTCCCAGGGATGTGGTTCACCCACTGACAGATATTGCAAATGTAACTATGTGCATCCCTAGTCACCACAGGGCTGGAAATCAAACTAGTTAGCTGCAGAGTTGGGAGGGGACAAGGTGAGAAGGCCATCTCCTTCTGTGCATGTGTAGCAATGACCACAGATGGTTCTGCTGTTGCAAGCAGAGTGACACAGTAATTAATGTGCTGATACATCTGTAAACTAGGTTTGCACCAGTGTTTGCACCTAGAGGTTGCCCAACGCATTTTTATGAATGTCCTGGTGTGAGCTATAGCAGAACCAGGTCTGTTCAGTGCTGTCACTCCCCAGCTCAGGCTCTGCTTACTGAGGCACTTTCTGAAGCTCAGGGCAGGTTTGCACAGCCAGGGCACTGACACAGCTTGTGGCAGAGGTGGCACGTGCAGGGTCGAGCAGACAGGACAGGTAACCCTCAGCTGCCCAACAAAGGATTGCATCCCATGGATGGCATTGTCAGAGAAAGCTGAAGGATCCCTAAGGTCACTGGTCAGTGTCGCAGGAGGGCTCTATCCCTTCTGCCTTCAATCCTGATCTGAGTGTTCCTGAATACAGTTCCAGAATCCGGCTCCTGAATCTGGTTCCCATCTGCTGGCAGGTCAAGTCTGGGACTTGCTCAATGCCTGTCCCCAGCAGCAGTGGTGCCAGTGGTGAGATCACTGCCATCAGGGGTTGGGTTGACTCTTGATTTGTGTCTCTCTGTCTCTTCAACCAATATAATTGCCAACCTTCCATCTGAGGTGGTTTAGTTTCTTTCCCACCCCATCAGTCTCCCTCTCTTCTTCCCTTTCTCTTCCCTTTGGGAAGGCAGAGGGCTTCATGGAGAGCCTCTGGCACTGATCTGGAGGCCAGCCCAACCCTGACCCTTGACAATGAGCCAGAACACAACACTGCCTCATATCTGCTGGAGAAATCCCAGGATTTATTTTATTCAATATCATCACTATTAGTTGGGGGGTTTTGTTTGGTTTTGTTTTATTTTTAATTGTGATTTAGTTCTCATTTTTATTATTTGATTTTTACATTAGTGCATACCCTAACAAATATCCATGTCTGTCTTTCAATCTCTTTTCATATGAGACCACAGAGCACATTTAATTTTTAATAGATTAAGTAATTAAGGAATAATAAATGCACAAATCTCACATCATAAAATTCCATTTCAAATCTCTAATTAAAACTACAGGAAACATATAAGCAATCAGAAATGCATACATCAAGCATTTGTTTGCCAGCACTGAATTTTCAGTTCCTTTGTTAAAGTCTGGGATGAAAAGGGACTGATGAGTTAGTTTTTGATGCTGTAAGCACCCCAGTTTGCTGACAAAGTCCACATCATTAGTGGTGCCTTTTTCTGCAGCACTTTTAAGACAGTAACACCCCCAAATAATATGAGGGCAGAGCAGAGAGCCCTCCCTCTGAAGGGAATATCCTTGAAAAGGCAGATTTTTCATCCAAATTGTGCTTGCTGGTTTGATCATACATTTCACATCTTTGCTATAGCCCTAAATATTTTAACATGTCAGAGGTATCCCCTTATTGCTTATAGATTTCGCTGTGAAATTCCTAAACATAACCACAAAAGGAATTATTCAGCTACTTGGTTAAAAATGTTTGGAGATTTTACTCAAGCTCCAGCAATTCTTGCTCATTCCACATATTCATAGCATCACAGAATCATTTGCATTGGGAAAGACCCTGAAGATCGTTGAGTATAACCTTAAAACCTACACTGCCAAGTTACCACTAAACCATGTCTCTAAGCATCACATCTATGTAGCTTTCAAACCCCTCCAGAGATGGAGTCTCCACCACTGTCCTGGGCAGACTCTTCCAGGGTTTGACAATGCTTTCAGGGAATAAATTGTTCCTCATGTTCAACCTAAATGTTCCTTGGCAAAACTTGAAGACACATGCTCTGTTTCTTGTCACTTGTTCCCTAGGAGACCAACCCTCACCTCACTCCAACGTTCTTTCAGGGAGTTGTAGAGAGCAATGAGGTCTCCCCTCAGCCCCTTTTTCTCCAGCATAAATAACCCCAGTTCCCTCAGCTGCTCCTCACCAGACCTGTTCTCCAGACCCTTCACCAGCTTCCTTGCCCTGGTGAGGTCCTACTCCAGCACCTTAATATCCTCCTTGTAGCAAAGGCCCCAAAGCTGAACCCACTATTCATGATGAAGACCCATCAGTGCCCAGTACAAAGCCAGACACGCATACAGAGGGTGGATACACAGAGCAGGGCTCTGCCAGACAAGTGTACTGCCCAGCGCTGCAGCTGGCCCCAGCTGGCCACTGTTATACCCCATCCTACCCACCCCAGCTCTCCCTGCCAGCTCCATTTCCCTGGCAGATCCCTCATGGGTTTGTGTAGTCTATCCATTCCCACATCCCTTCCACCCCCTGCTTCATGACCTCCTCAGAGGCAAAATCCAGGCTGATCTTCTTGAAAGTGGTTCCTGCAGTTCCTGCATAGTGCAGCAATTAGGGTCAGTGGTGACTTTTTCCTCTCCTCAGTGTTCCTCATGCTTGATTTGTCTCTGTTTTGTTTCTGATGCCCCTCCTTTTCACCTCATTCCTCTGTTTACAGGGTCCCACAGATATCCTCATTGGAATACAGATTCTCATCAATAAATACCCCATCAATTAGTGTGACCGACCATGTTTGGCTCTCATCACCACCTCCCTTATAATTTCTCCATCAGGTTTGTGTCCTTGTATATTCATATTTACAGCTTCTTTATCTTCTTATTTCTGTGTAAAGTAACTTCTGAAAAAAAAAAACCCAAAAAACCAACAACAAAACAAACAAACCCAACCCAAAAATCCCACCAAACAAGTCCTGTTATTAAAATTCAGGTAACCACATTCTTTTCTTTGATTGTGGTTTAAGTGGTCAATGACCTATAAAAGAGAAGACAAATGTTGATTTATTGACTGTAAAAATTCTCCCACCCAAAGCTCTGTGTGCTCCCATAACAGAAAATAAGGCCATTGTGGATGCTCCTATATTCATTTCTTGACTTCAGAGTCAATCCTGGACTTTTTGCTCGTGTCCTTTTCTGTGAATTTTTGCGGTTACAGTCCTTTTGCTAGGGGAAGATGGATGGGGAAACTCGATCAGATGCTTCTTCCAAAGAGCTTTGGCAGCAATTCATCTGCCAAGCGTGGGAGACAGGTAAAAAAGGAAATTGATCATATTTTAAGAAAGGTTTCTTATTGTAAGGTGTAATAAAGTAGTTATGAGTCACTCTAAAGCACAGATAATTGTCTTTTGCAGAGACTGGGCAGAAGTTTTTCAACCTTTCCCACCACATGTCTCCCTGAAGTGTTCCAGTATGCTCCAATGGGACAAAATCAAGCACACTGAATTTCACCCAGATTTTGAGTCACTTTAGTTATTGTGTCTTCCACAGAGTCAAAATTTCAAAGCTCACATGTCAATAACATTTTGTGCCCACTGAATATAAATTTTCCATTGGGAGGCTGCTAATGTGAAGCTCACCTGGCTGCATAACAGAAATTGTGTTATCTGCTTGGCATTTTCTGCGTGGGCTAGAAGCAGAGCATTTGCACAGCTACAGGAGCATGTCACTGTAACCACCCAGGCATTGGCATCAGCAGCCTCAGCAGAAGGCTTGGATGGACAAAGAATCAGAGAATGAGAGAATTGTTTAGGTTGGAAAAATTCTTTGATATCATTGGGTTCAGCTGCTGACCTAATACCACCATGACCATAGATACATGAGGAGGACCTTAGGAAACAGTCTCCAAATGGTTGATTGAAGGAAAATGCAGATGTGTTATTCAGCTGTAAATGCTGGCATGGCTCTGTGGAAGAGACACTGACAGGATTTAAGTCTTCCGTCAGTACAAGGCAGTGATGGAGTGCAAGCACTGACAGTGCTTCTGGAAATAAAGCAGAGACTGTGCACAGAAAAGATGCCAATTTAGACATTTTGTTGCCTCAAGACAAAATTTTCATGACAATGGAGAGCAAGAAACCTTTCAGCAGCAGAGAAAGAAGTGCTCCCTCCAGCACACCCACCTGCCCACATACAGGCTTCGCTGTACTTCAGGAGATTGGCTTCCCTCTTCTAATCCCACTTCATGGCTCACTGCAACTCTCTCTTCAATATTCTTTTCAGACTGGAAAGCAAAGCTGGCATTGTTAATATTCAGGGTCTGCTTCTGCTCCTGCTGAAGTGTTTGAGCTTCTAGCAGGAGTAGAAGCAAGTTTTTGGAAAGTACCTCTCAAGTTGCAAGGGAAATACCTGCACAGGAGTACTCCTCACCTACTGAATCAATTCCATGGGCAGATTAATATTTCATAGCTGTAGCTCTTAAAGAATCATAAGACGGAAATTGTGGTTCCACCAGAATCCTGACCAGCAGACTGAGAAGGGGGGAAGTGGGATCTCCTGAAAGCAACCTAAAATAACTTCAGACTAATCAACATGTTCAATATAGAGGCAATGATTGTAAACTGGGGCAGGGTAGGTTTAGGTTGGACGGAGGCTTCCAGAGGAGCTGGAGCATGTCCAAAGAAGCCCAAGGAAGCTGGCAAAGAGTCTGAACAGGGCTAGTGAGGAGTATCTGAGGGAACTGAGGTTGTTTAGCCTGGAGAAAAGGAGGCTGAGGGGACACCTCTCTATGACACTCAGGTAAGTGTTAGTCTCTCATCCCCAAGAATATGTGAGAAGAGGAAAGGAAATGACCTCTGTTTGCACCAGGGGAGGTTTAAGTTGGACATTAGAAGAAACTTCACTGAAAGGGCTCTCAAAGACTGGCATAGGCTGCCCAGGGAGGTGGTTGAATCTCTATCACTGGTGTGTTTTAAAAGCCACAGTGATGTGGTGCTGAGTGATGCAGTGCTAATTTAGAGTCAGAAATGGTAGAGTTGGAGAATGGTTGGACTCAATGATCTCAAAGGTCTTTTCCAGCCAAAACGGTTCTATGATTCTGTGATTTAGGACATGGTGAATGAGATAGATGTAGATACATGTCAGATTAATCTGTGGCATGTTAGTCTGTCCCTTTTCATTCATGCTGTCAGCTCCTTGATTAAAACATTTTGCCACTGCAGTGGAAGGGTGAGCAGCAGGGAGCTGACCATTTGATAAAATACAGGAGCATCTCCAGGCTTTGCTATCAGGTTGACGAGGTCCCAACCACATGAGGTAAGCCACTAGTATGCTATAAATTCCCATTACTGCTTCAGATTTGTCCAGAAGTGTTGAAGGATTAACTTTTTGCCAGCAGATCCTCTGACACATCAGATATCTGCAGTCCCACGGCAGCTGGCACAAAGCCACTACAAGAGCATCAAGAGGCCACTGAGTCTGTATTAGGTGCTGTGGCTCATTTAGCAGACAGGCTCTTTGATCCACAGCGATTTGTAAGGCTGGCTGGTTTGGGAGGGCAGCAGATTCAATATTCATCATGGCACTGCAGCTTGTCTTCCTGCAGGACAAAACCCAGCAAACCCAAACAACAGAAAGGGAGAAAATAAAACCTGCTCATGTCCTACCAGACAAATGGCATGGTAACTCCACACCACACTGCAGCTGACAGCTCACAGGGGACCTTGAGATCACATTCACCTGACACCAGTGACTGACGTTGGTTTTGCCCAGTTGCAGGGAGTGATTGATGCCCATTCAGCTGGGTGAAAGCAGTTTGTTTGCTGATTAGTTCCTCTTTTCAGCACGTTTGCAGAGTTCCTGTGAATTGGATTCAATTCTTCATCACTGCTACTGGACATAAGGGGAACGATCTGTCTTTTTGGCAGCAGCCTCTCCACCTAACAACTGAACACTGCCTCTTCTTCATCTTTGATTTGCTGAGACATTCATAATTAATACAGCACATAATTCATATTTCCCATCTATTACTGCTTACACCAGAGACAGACTCTAGCCCCTACAAAAATGGCAGGGGTCCTTAGTTTGCAGGCTGCCTTGAATCATTGAATCACAGAATAGTTTGCATTGGAAAAGACCTCTAGAATTATTGAATCCAGCCATCAAGCCAACACCATCATGGCCCTTAAACCATGTCCTAAAGTGCCAAGTCCACGCATTTCTTGAACACCTCCAGGGATGGTGAGTCCATCACCTTCCTGGGCAGCCTGTTCCAATGCCTGACCACTCTTGCAGGAAACAAATTTTTTCCTAGCCTCCAGACTAAATCACTCCTGGAACAATTTTAAGCCATCTCCTCTCATTCTATCACCTGACACTAGGGAGAAGAAATCAACCCCCAACTTATAGAGGCAAAATCAACCACAGGTCAGTAGAGAGTGGAAATAAATGAGACATTTGTCTTTGCCACTTTGAAGTTTCCAGTCCAGGTTTAGATCAAACAACACGGTCATCTGTCATGTGAACACATCCATGCTGAAAAAATAGCATGGTCTGATGACAATGAGACAGAAATTCAAAAAGATCAGCAGCACATGTGGGCTGCTCCATGAGTACAAGGGGAACAGGACTAGGTCAGAGCCAGAAGAGTACAGGATTTTGATGAAAGACCAGTTGTGGCACAAAATTGGAATGAGGCAAGAGTGCAAGTGATCAGACATCACTTCCCTGTACAAAATCTGAAATCCTAAGAGTGTTCTGATGGGATGGATGTGAAGTACTGCATTTTGCAAGGTAAATTAAAAGAGGAGGAGACCCAGGCAAAATTGTCCATTATTTGATAGTCAATCAAAATGAATACTTTTCCATTCTGATGTTTCAAATTATAATCCTAGTTCTTAGTTACCTAGCTGCTATCTACATATATAGTTATTTCTTAATTGTCAGAAGGTATATGTGGCTAGGCAAAGAGAATTTAACATGGCCTTGTCACTCCTAGAGAGTGCAAGGTCATATGTAAAGAATTTGTAACAGCCTGTATAGATGGGTTAGGCAGATACAGCTACAGACAGATAAATATTATTCACTGCACTTAGAATAGAAAATTTGAGTCACATTCTCTCTTGCTTTGCTGGTTTCATTATCCAGCTATTTAGATTCTTATTTTCAAAGGAGTATGAAAAGCAGAATTAGGACCTGCTTTCAGTTTACAGAAAATTCTCATTTATTATTCAAATCTTGTAAGTAACAACTGGTGATGACTGAATTAGTAGGCAGCTTGGCAAGTGGATAGTTCATAAACTGCTCTAAGAAGTGAAAACCAGCACTTGTGTTGCTGTGCAGAGAACTTTAACGGAGAATCTTAAACAGCACCTGAAAAAAAATATGATTACATAGAAGAGTATCTGAAGATTTTTAGGGTAATGATTGAACACAGGGTTTGGTTTTCCTCTTGACAGAAATGATGGTCTCATATCTCCTGTTATTAGTAAAACAATAGTTTGCAAAGTAAAATATTGGTCAAAAAATAACAAGATTTTTGGGGAAGAGTGTTTGCTTTTACAGAACCCTGAGTTTTTCTTCTGCACTGCATTGGGTTGAGTTTAGCAGCAGGTCTCTCTTTAGTCTATAAATGTAGAAGGAATTTCTTGCAGAATGATAAGGTAAGTCCAGATCCAATATTTCTTTAAAGAGCAAAGAAAGCACCAGCTACTGACCTGCAAATGAAGCAACATCCTTCCTGGCAGAGTGGCTAACCTTAGAAATATGACCTCCCTCCAGGCAGTGTGGTCTCCTGTCAGAGCGCAGTCTGCTCTGCTCTTCCTCTGTTGTCACTGAGCCTTTTGGCACACTTGGCAGGGGAAGTTACTGGAGCAATCAGCAGTGTCTGCAGGGGCCTAATATCTGCAGACACTCCTCCCAGATTTGTATCCCACCTAGACATGTTTCTGCATGATTCACTTTAGGTGACCCTGCTTCAGCAGAGGGTTTGGATTAGATGATCTGCAGAGCTCCCTTCCAACCCCTACCATTCTGTGGTTCTGTAGTATTCACTCGGAAGAAGAGGCTTTTTTTGGCCTTAGGTAGGAAGTCCAAGAGGAGTTGAGGCCAGATGAAAAATGGGGAGAATATTTGCAAACAACCTACATCCTTGGGTTGTGTGGACATAAACCTCACATCTATCAGTCTGGCAAGGCATTGCTTCCTGAGGCTATTAATGACTTGAGCTAACGAGAGACATAGAGAACTATTTATAGTAGTGATGTGCCCTCAGTTCTTCCTTTATAGCACTAATGAGGCATTTCTTAGCTGCTGAAGGGAAGAGATTTTAATTCCTCACTCTAAAATCATGGCTCGGCTCTGTAGCTGCAGATCCCTAGCATCTGGTAGATCATTTGCTAACTGTCAGCAGCAGAACCTATCTATTTTCTGGATCAAACCACCAGAATACCACAGCCCTTTAATTGGGGCCCTGAAAAAAAATAAAACTTGGAGGGTCATAAACTTTTATTCAGCTCCACTGCACAACAGGCTCAATGATATGCATGTCCACATAGAATCAGGACAGTCTCTAATCCTTTCCTTTGCTGATTAATAGGCTCATTTTCTGTTGCAGATTTCAGGCATTAGTGTAGGCAACTCCTGGAGCTATTGTGTGGCTTTAAAGACATTGATTTTGCACAGTGGTCTTCTGGCTGTAAAAGTACCAGCAGGGAATAGTCCATCTGAGCATTGTCTGAAGACAGCATAAAAATGTTGGAGTGCTCACTAGTCTCAAGTTATTCTGATGGAGGACTGCAGCAAATTAATTCTTTTCTCAACTTTTTCCATGTTGGGTTTGCTCCTCCTCCCTCTTCTACCTACCAGAGGGCCAACTGGGATGTATCAGCATCAGAAGTATGGGAAGGAAATCAGAACTGTTATGTCTTGAGTGGAGCAGACTAACTGAATAGCTGAACACTTCACTTTGCAAAGTGTTTTTTATCTTGTCAAGACTGAGAGCAAGAGTGTTTTTCATTTCCTTTGCTAGATGTAAATGCTTGCTGGAAAGGATCCTTTGGCAGTCATGTTTGCAACATGAGGCAACAGTGGTGAGGAATCCCTTGCAGATTCCTCAGATCTGATGCACCCTTCAAATGTCTCCGACCTCAAGCTGAGAACTGAGGCAGAAAGCTGCCTACTTCCTAGAAACCCCCTTCTGAAATCTGACAGATTCTACCTCAGAATGCAAATGCAAAGTTTGGCATCAGTTTTTATTTTATTTATATGTAGAAATTTCAGTATAAACTCTGCTACTACTGCCTTATGTCCTTGGATTGTAACCTGAGAATGAAAGTACAAGGATTTTGGATTACTGTCCACAAAAAAAACCCATTCCCTAAAGGAGATAATTTCTCTCCATGTGTTCCTATGTGGAATGTAAATCTGACCATAGGAGATGCCCATAGATGAGTTCATAACGCATTGTAATTCAGCGACCTAATATTGCACAAGACATAGGACAACACAGACTTGGCCAGATGGATCTCTGATAGCACTTGGATTTGACCCCAGTGAAGTTTGGAGCAATGTTATGCCAAACTCAGAGTGTAAAATTCTTTCAGTGTTTAATTACATGATCAATTACACTGTGTTTTTTATCAGTAATTCAGCTTTTCCCTAGCAGAATGCCATCAACAAATAGTCTGCCACTTAGTCATATCATAGCATAATATGATAATGTGGACACAAGTTCACTAACAGTCACTGGGCCCTTGTGGCCAAGAAGGCCAGTGATAGCCTGGTGCATTAAGAAGACTGTGGGCAGCAGGAGGAGGGAGGTTCTCCTCCCCCTCTACTCTGCCCTAGTGAAGCCACATCCAGAGTACTGTGTCCAGTTCTGAGCTTCCCAGTTCAGGAGAGACAGGGAACTGCTGGAAAGAGTCCAGTGAAGGTTATGAAGATGCCGAGGGGCCTGGAGCACCTTGTGAGGGGGTGGGGGGGAGCAAGAGGATGGGACCAGAGTCTTTTTAGTGATGCCCAGTGACAGGAGAAGGGGCAATAGGCACAGACTAGAATCAAGGAGGTTCCATCTGAATAGGAGGAAAAGCTTTGTAGCTGTTTCTGGAGCTTTCGATTCAGGCTTCTCAGAGAGGTTGTGGAATCTCCTTCTCTGGGGAGATTCCAAACCCACCTGGCTATTGTGATCCTTGGGAAGCTGGTGTTGGTCACCTTGCTTTAGCAGGGCAGTTGACCTCACTGATCCCCAGAAGTCCCTTCCAAGCCCCATCATCCTGTGATTCTGTGATTTAACCGCACACATACAGCATTACAGATTATTTCTGAGCCTGACCTTCCATTTCTGTGCTAGCCCAAAATAGCTGTCCTGAAAATCTTCCCCTTATTTTATGAGAAATTCACAAGAATTGAGCTGAAAAGATTTCCTGACTCTCATCTTCAGTTAACAGTAGGAATGAGATCTAAAGTTCCACAATGCAAGATGCACAGCTGAACAAAGCAACTGGTGCTTTTCACAGAAGGAATGGTGCAACCACTTGGTCATAGATGGATGCATAAGCAAACCTCAGACTGCAGTGTATCATATCACACCAACAGACATCTTGTCAGTGCTTTATAGCCAACAAACCCTGCTCCAGAGCATGCCCACCATTCGTAATTATCTTTATAACGTGAAGAGGATTTACTGGATTGGCAGGGACGTTTGTTTTCTCTCTTTGCATAAATGTCTACACTAACAGTCACTCAATGGACTCGTTTTGCCAAATGACTTTCACAGTCACAGAATGTTAAGGGTTGGAAAGGACCTCGAAAGATCAAGTCCAACCCCCCTGCTGGAGCAGGATGACCTAGGGCCGGTCACACAGGAACCTATCCAGGTGGGTTTTGAAAGTCTCCAGAGCAGGCAACTCCACAGACTCTCTGGGCAGCCTGCTCCAGGGCTCCATCACCCTCACAGCAAGGAAGAGTCTCCTCATGTGGAGGTGGAACCTCGCGTGTTCCAGCTTGTACCCCTTGTTCCTTGTCCTGTCACTGGGCACCACCAAAAAGAGCCTTGCACCTTTGTCTTGACATCCTATCTTATCAATAGGTACTGATAAAGTCCCTTCTCAGCCTTCTTATCTCCAGACTAAACAGCCTCAGGTCTCTCAGTCTTTCTTCACAGCAGAGATGTCCTGTAATCATCCTCATAGCTTCCATGGGACTCTCTCCATCAGATCTCTGTCTGTCTTGAACTGGGAAGCGCAAAACTGAACACAGTATTCCAGGTGTGGTCTCACCAGGGCAGAGTAGAGGGGAAAGAGAAACTCCCTAGACCTGCTGGACATGCTTCGAGGGTTGGAAGCCTTCTGCTGTGAGCACAGCCTGGAGAAGACTCTGGGTGGACCTTATTGCAGCCTTTCAACATATAAAAAAGACTACTAAGAAAGGAGGAGACTTTGGCACGATCTGTAGTGGTATCACAACAGGCGATGGTTTTAAAGTGGAAGAGGGTAGATTTAGACTGGACATAAGGAAGAGACTTCTTCTTTACGAGGGTGGTGAAACACCCAACAGGCTACCTAGAGAAGTTTGTATACCTCATTATCAGAACTGTTTATGGCCAGATTGGACAGTGCTCTGAGCAACATGGTCTAGTGCAAGATGTCTTTGCTGGCAGCAGAGTGGTTAGACTAGAGTCTTTTAAGGTCACTTCTCACTCAAACCCCTCTGTGACTGTATGATCCTGTGCTTTTTCTGAGCTGTTCCTGTTTCTGCAGAGCTCTATAATCTATGTGTGAACCAGCTGCTTTACAGGCTCCATGCAGATCTTTGCTCATTCTCATTCTTTCATCTGAATGAACAGCTCATCCTGGAGGTCATTTCTAAGCATGATGAGGAAGATCATGAGGATTAGTCAGCATGGGTTCACAAAGGAGAAAACTGCTTTAGCAGGGGTTGGAGGAGATCATTCCAGAGGTTCCTTTCAATCCCTACCATTCTCTGATTCTATTATTCTATGATTCAATGATTCTATAACTAGTATAGTAAAGGGGTGAAAGCTTACTGCTAGTAGTCTGGAATGAGATTTGGGGCTATATTGGATAATTCCATGCAAAGTAGCATCTCTGTGCTCAATCACTGTTGGAAAAGTACTTTAGTAAAGGACTAAAGATCAAAACATCATTAGGCTACTTAACAAACTCAAGGTGAACCCAATAGCTTGAGGATACTCTGCTTGGGTTTCTGATCTCTCCAAAAAGACTTATCTGGGAACCACAAAACAGTAGAGGTTGGAAGGCATCTCTGGAGAACATTCAGTCCAACCCCCCTGATAATGCAGGTAGGTTTAGATCAGGTTGCAAAAGAATGCATCCAGGCAGGTTTTGAAAGTCTCTAGAGAAACAGACTCAACCTCCTAGGGCAGCCTGCTCCAGGGCTCCAGCACCCTCAGAGCAAAGACATTTCTCCTTAAGTTCAATTTCCCTTTGTCCTGCCACTGGACATCACTGAAAAGAACCCAGCCCCATCCTCTTGCCCCCAGCCTTTAGCTCTTGCTGAACATCAATCAGATCCCCTTTCAGGCTGCTCTTCTCCAGGCTGAACAGTCCCAGGGCTCTCAGCCTTTCCTCTTCATAGGCTCCAGGTCCCTCACCATTTTTGTGGCCTTTGCTGGTCTCTCTCAGTCATTCCTTGCCCCTCAAACCGAGGAAGGCAGAACTGGACACAATACTCAAGATTTAGCTTTACCAGGGCAGAGTAGAAGCGGAGAAGAGTCTCCCTTGACCTGCTGGTCACACTCTTAATGCACCATAGCAGCCTGCTGGCCTTCTTGCCTCCGAGGACACACTGCTGGCTTGTGGTGAACTTGTTTTTCACCATCACTCCCAGAGCTGCTCTCCAGCAGAACAAGCCCTCACCTCTACTGGTGCAGGGGGTTGTTCCTTCCCAGGTTAGGTCAGGTTAAACTGGGTCTCTCCACGTGCTTTGCTTTTACTTGTAGTGATTTTCACCTCCAGAATAATTCTTCTGCCATTCATTCTTAGCAGTTCCTGCTGCAACCCTTGGCCCCAATTTTTGCTACTCACAGCACCTCAGTGTAATCTGCAAACTGTTGTGCTCCAGCTAGATTTCAATATTGTCACTTCAATGGCCAAACAGCACAACTGCATTAAAATGGAACAGAAAATTTAATAGACATGGTGTGGAGGGCTAAGTTGGACTCCTGCTTCAGAGAGCATTCCATAGGGTGGAATTCTGCATGGAGACAGCATGTTTCCTGCATACCCATACTTCCTTCCTTACCTATTGTTTTCCAAGAAATTCTGCTTAAAATTTGGATGCAAGGAATGCAATTATCTGACATTAGCTAATGTTATTCCTTCTGCAAGAGCAATACTAACTTTTTCATACCAGTTCTATGAACTAAGCAGCATGTAGGAGAGTGTAAAAATTGAAATTTGATGACAAATTGTATTGGCAGGTCCTACGATAATAATTACCAGCTGAGAGCTGTTCCAAATCAGTTTATAATGGCACAATTCAGCTCTAGTTCTGGTGCAGACTGAAAGTTGTGCTTCTCTCAGATAAATGTATTTTATTCACTGATGGGTAACCACTTTGATAGCAAAACAATTGCAGTCTGCAGGCCACATTATAGAGAGAATTACATCAGTGTGCTTGGGTGGAAAAAAAGATAAAGAAAACAATTGCTTGAGCATATTAACAGAACTTTGGGGTTAAGGCTACAATGACTTATCTCAATTTTCATTAAAAAAAGGTAATAATTTATTAAATAGCAATCCCTTGCATCTGACAATATCTGCAGATGCAATCTAGAAATGGGAAACTAAACTGTGCAGTTTCAGCTACAGGGACTTATCTTGAGAGAGCTGTGATAGGCTGAGGGGCAATGGTTTGAAATTAGAGAAGAGCAGATTCAAACTGAATGTTAGAAACAAGTTCTGCACCATGGGGGTGGAACAGGTTTCCCAGGGATGTGGTGTAGGACCCATCCCTAGAGATATTCAAGGTCACGTTTGATGGGGATCTGAGCAACCTGATTTAGAGGAGGATGTCCCTGCTGACAGCAGGGGTGTTGGAATAGATGACCTACAGATTTCCCTTCCAATGCAGTGCATTCTATGATCTTAAAGGTCTCTTGCAGCCTGAGTCATCCTTTGATTCTATGATCCTATTAATACACTTGCTGCTTGAAGTTGACAAGTGACTTGATCACACTCCATGTGTTTGGAATAAAGTACGATGCAGGTTTTGGGAAGGATAATGATTTCCTGATAAAGTGTGTGTGTGGAAATTTCTCCTATTAGACATACACTGAATACAAGGAGATATTTACTCAGTGCACCAGTATTTGGAGGACCAGAGAAATAAGTGGGATAAATAATCCTGACGGTGACTAAAAAGAGAATGACATCATTTCCCCCTGAATCTATTTTACAAAGCAAAATGTGTTGCAATAAACAGCATTCACATTGAGCAAAATGCTTTGGGCTAGTAAACCCCTGCAGGCTTGCCTTCAGGGTCCCTGTTATTCATAGTGGATATAGGAATCAGCCCCAGCACCTGTTCTTCTCATGTCTACATTAAATGGACAAATACAGACCCATACTTGTCCCAACACCTTGGGAAATAGAATCATAGAATTGTTTTGGTTGGAGAAGACCTCCAAGATCACTGAATCCAGCTGCCAACTCAAGACCACCATGGCCATCAAACTATGTCCCAGTGCCATATCCACACATTTCTTTGGAAAAGTTGGAAAAGTCCTTTAAGATCAGCTGTAACCCAACTACCATGACCACTAAACCATATCCTGAAGCACCACATCTACAGCTTCTTGAGCACCTCCAGGCACAGTGACTCTACCACCTCCCTGGGAAGCCTGTTCCAATGCCTCTGCTCAGCTTCAAAGAAATAGGAGCAGGTCAAGCAATCTTTCTGAAATGCTGATTTACTGCCATTTTTCTTGGAGGAAAAAAAAAGCATCTCTTTAAATCAGCCTAATTTACTGTAGATACAAATTTAGTAACAGCACTTGAGGGTGAAGAGTGATCTGAAGCTAGTAATAAAAAATTAAGTAAAATCAGGTAATTAAAGCTGTGCTGAGGACACAAAATAACATGCCCATACCTCTATGTCTGTGACCAGATAACTGTGTCCATCATTACCTGGTAGACAAAAGAGCTATCAAAGGAACATGTAAATGTTGTCTTTCTGCATGAGGGAGAGAATTAAATCTTCATAGCTGGATTTACTAGAGATGCATTGAAATCAATCTCTCTAAAAGACATTTTAAGGACATAAACAAGCGTTGTATATACCCAGGGCAAAATTAAACATAAAAATGTATTGCCTCTGAGGCAGAACAAAATAGTTTCTTGCAGTGAACAATATTGCAGAGTCGCAGCATGGGTTTTGAATTCTATCTCAGCAAAGAGGCTCAGAAAAAGAAAAACACATTAATAATAAGCTTCTGCCTGTGATAATGGAAGTTTGGAAATTCTTGATTTTAGTGTGCCATACAAGTGAAGAAAAGCTTTATGTGTTTTGTTTTGGTTTGTTTTGTTTGTTTCCTTCTTTGTTTTTTGTTTCAATGCAAAGCAACATCCCATTCTCTGTCCCATTGGTGGCCATGTCGTGATTATATTTCACTTAGTAGACGGCTAGCAAAAAAACAGAAGAAAGAGAGATAAGCTCACTCATCAGGAAAGGTTTTGCTTTTCCTCCCTTGTCCTCCTCTCCTTCTCCCACCTTTGCCTCGTCTGAGCTGATTTCTCACTCTGCAGCAGGCAATGCATAACTTGACTGAAGGAGAGAAATTGTCGTTCTTTGTAGTGTGATTCCCATATGGGAAATCTGACTCTTTGTCAGCTAAGAGCATCGTAACCAGCATGACAGCACAGAACTGCAGCATATTTCCATAAAACCTTGGCATCATTTGCCTTTTATTTTACCTCTGGGCATCTGCGCCTGCTCTAATCCCTTTCCCTACCTGTGCACTGGCAGTGAATGACTCCTCTGCTGGAGGATGTGAGCAGGCATCGTCCCCCTAAGACAGGGTTGGATCATTAGCACTTGGATCAACGCACTTGTAGGTGATGGATTCGGCAGCTAACACAGCCTCTGAGGGTTTGCAGCCCCCAGATATTTAGTCATTGGACATGGGACATGGGAAACAGTCACAGTATCCAAGAATCTCAGAATGCCAGCATGACAGTGGTTGGAAGGGATCTCTGGGAATCATCCAGTCTAGCCCCCTTGCTAAATCAGGCTCACCCACAGCAGATTGCCCAGGGTCACAAGGTCCAGGTTCAGAGTCTCTCAGAATTGGAGAGGGGCCTTGAAGGGACCTCTGGAGATCATCCAGTCCAACCACTCTGACAGAGCAGGGCCACCTACAGCAGGTTGCAGAAGACATCCAAGTGGGATTTGAATGACTCCACAGGAGAATCTGCAACCTCTTTGAGCAGCCTCTAGCACCCTCACAGCAAAAAAGTTTTTCCACATGTTCAGATGGAACCTGCTGTGTTCCAGTTTGTGCCTTGTCATGTCACTGCACACCAGTGAGAAGAGCCTGGCCCCATCCTCTTGCCTCTCACCCTATAGACATTGATGTCAGACCAGAATTCTTTCAATTTCTTAGCTGTAGCAGCAGGATGACTTGAGCGAAGTATTTATTCTACTTTTTTTCCTAATGGCAAGTTTGTCTGGTGTGTAAGGTACTGAAGAAGAGGAATGAGAATGCACGGAAGAAGAGCTGAATGCAGATGATCACCATGGAAGCTGATTCTGTGGAGCATGGTCTTGCTGCCATACAGCAGATGTACCATATTTACTTTAATATCTTTAAAACAGCATGAATGCAGCTTTACACGTTCTGTAGTCCCCACAGGAAATCATTGCCAGTTTCCATGATTTTTTTTTTTTTTTCTCTTTTAAGATCCTGGAAGACTGTCTTCCCTTTTATATCCATCTTTTCCACTCTACCACATCACTTTTTCCTTTTTTTTCAGTCACTATAACTCCTTTGAGAAATTTCATGTTCAGAGTTTTTCCTCTGATGAAAACTTGAATTTTAATTCTCATGGAGCATGCCATATGCCATAATCTTCCTTACAAGGAGAGACTGAGGGACCTGGGGCTTTTCAGCTTGGAGAGGAGGACACTAAGGGGTGACCTCATTAATGCTTATAAATATGTAAGGGGTGAGTGCCAGGAGGCTGGAGCCAGGCTCTGCTCAGTGATGTCCAGTGACAGGACAAGGGGCAATGGGTGGAAGCTGAAGTATAGGAAGTTTCATGTAAATATAAGGAGGATTTTTTTCACTGTGAGGGTGACAGAACACTGGAACAGACTGCCTGGGAGGTTGTGGAGTCTCCCTCTCTGGAGATACTCCAAATCTGCTTGGACATGTTCCTGTGCGGTCTGGTATAGGTGATCCTGCTCTGGCAGGGGGTTTGGACTAGATGATCTCTTGAGGTCCCTTCCAAGCCCTACCATTTAGTGATTCTGAGAGACTCTGAACCTGGACATTGTGACCTCGGGCAATCTGCTGTGGGTGCCCCTGATTTAGCAAGTGGGCATGCAGGGTGGACAGCCCCAGCCATTACTGCATCCAGCTCTGAGTTTCAGGAGCCTGGAGCGAGGTGGGAGCTGTAGAGCCTGCAGATGGAGCAGGTACACAGCTGCTACACAAAAGCCTGAGCATGGTTGCTCTGCTGAGTTGTTTCCCTGGGCACAGGCAAAAGCACACAGCCTTACTCCTCTGTTTCATTTGNTTTTTTCCTAATGGCAAGTTTGTCTGGTGTGTAAGGTACTGAAGAAGAGGAATGAGAATGCACGGAAGAAGAGCTGAATGCAGATGATCACCATGGAAGCTGATTCTGTGGAGCATGGTCTTGCTGCCATACAGCAGATGTACCATATTTACTTTAATATCTTTAAAACAGCATGAATGCAGCTTTACACGTTCTGTAGTCCCCACAGGAAATCATTGCCAGTTTCCATGATTTTTTTTTTTCTCTTTTAAGATCCTGGAAGACTGTCTTCCTTTTATATCCATCTTTGCTACTCTACCACATCACTTTTTCCTTTTTTTTCAGTCACTATAACTCCTTTGAGAAATTTCATGTTCAGAGTTTTTCCTCTGATGAAAACTTGAATTTTAATTCTCATGGAGCATGCCATATGCCATAATCTTCCTTACAAGGAGAGACTGAGGGACCTGGGGCTTTTCAGCTTGGAGAGGAGGACACTAAGGGGTGACCTCATTAATGCTTATAAATATGTAAGGGGTGAGTGCCAGGAGGCTGGAGCCAGGCTCTGCTCAGTGATGTCCAGTGACAGGACAAGGGGCAATGGGTGGAAGCTGAAGTATAGGAAGTTTCATGTAAATATAAGGAGGATTTTTTTCACTGTGAGGGTGACAGAACACTGGAACAGACTGCCTGGGAGGTTGTGGAGTCTCCCTCTCTGGAGATACTCCAAATCTGCTTGGACATGTTCCTGTGCGGTCTGGTATAGGTGATCCTGCTCTGGCAGGGGGTTTGGACTAGATGATCTCTTGAGGTTCCTTCCAAGCCCTACCATTTAGTGATTCTGAGAGACTCTGAACCTGGACATTGTGACCTCGGGCAATCTGCTGTGGGTGCCCCTGATTTAGCAAGTGGGCATGCAGGGTGGACAGCCCCAGCCATTACTGCATCCAGCTCTGAGTTTCAGGAGCCTGGAGCGAGGTGGGAGCTGTAGAGCCTGCAGATGGAGCAGGTACACAGCTGCTACACAAAAGCCTGAGCATGGTTGCTCTGCTGAGTTGTTTCCCTGGGCACAGGCAAAAGCACACAGCCTTACTCCTCTGTTTCATTTGCTCTAACCTGTGCTGCTTCTGGTACAAAAATGGACTTTAGGCTAATTAGACTTTCTAATACAGCAGGCTGCTAAGACAGAGCTGTGAGGCTGTGCAGAGTCAAACTGCTGGTGGAAGCTATTCTAGGATACCAACACAGGGATTGATTCTGGAATGCGTAAACTGTGTCCTGAAGTGGGATTATAAAACATTTGGTTCCTTGTGACTGTAGCTTTCCCTGCTGGCAATGAGATGCTGAACTTTCCATTCTTTTAGAAGGCGACTTAGGTATGTGCTCTGCCAGCTGCAGTTTTAGGTGCATTGTGTTTCAAATGCATCCAGCTGAGGGTGTTTTTTCCCATAGGAGCAACAGGAAGCCTGGGCAGTGAATCTAAATGGCTTTGATACAGAAGAGGCAAAGATCCTCTGGCTCAGTGGAACACCAAAGAATGCTCCAAAAGGTATGATAACAGGGTTTGTGTGAGCTGACCTGGCTAGAGAGATCTGGGCAGGGGAAAAGCAACACAGAGGCCCTGTGTCTGGGCATGAGAAAGATCAGCTGGCTGCTTCTCTGAGCTCCTGTGTACACTGGATTCTCCCTCCTTAGGCTTCCTGAGGCTGAGGAGCTGCCTAACAGCTACAACAACTTCATTTACAGGAGTTGAAATAACCGCCAGTTGTTCACTTTCACTGCAGGCAGAAAAATTGTCCTGAGGGCTGCAAAAGCTTCAGACTCTGCTGTGCACTTTGTCACTTAACTGTCAATAAACATAACATCAGTTAAATTTGCTCCTGTGAATTAGGGAATGGGAGCTCGCCCTAGTTCAGCAGTTCATACTGAGAGTGATGCTGGCACACTGTGCTCTTCTGGGTGCATCATAGGACTCCGTTTACACTGGGAGGGTTTTGTAGTTGAATCAGCAGTGCTCAGCTGGGCAGAAATAGCAACTCAGGTTAACAAACTTGTTCCTCTGCATACAGGCTAAACTGAAAGCTCTCTACAGTCAGAAAACAACACCTTGATCCAGCAGGAAGTGTGGCAGATGCATTCCTTCAATGCTTTTCATCCACACTCCTGCCTGCTATACATATTTCCCTCAGAATACTAATAGTGGGAAATAACTGCTCAACAGCAGTTTCCTTTGTGCTGAGCTAATTCAGGATGGTATTCACCTTGCCCTCCACTTTGCAAAACCAACTAGTGGTTGGAGGCTTTGACCTTTTATTTCTAAATATAAAAATGTCAATGCAGCTGTAGGGAACAGATTAGAAAATTGCCCTTCCTGGAAGACAGGAGAGAATGAGGAAGGTCTAAGTAGGGAAGATGCATATTAATTCTCCCTTCCCTTCCTCTTTATATTTGCAGCCAGGGAAGAGAGAATTATAGACTCACTGCATTGTCTACTTAGTGTTGGGCATGGAAGAACATAGCTGAATTCTTGTACAAGATGACCTCAAAGCATTGTACATCGTGGAAATTACTTTAATTTCATAAGCCCCCTGAAGGTCTGGGATCTGGGACTCCTGAGTCACTTTGGCTTGATTCTCTAGTTTAGTTTTATGTTGTAAATAGTGGAAAGTTTTGCTAAACCGTGCTAGGTCATGGGAGCACTGGCACAGGCTGTCTGTGGCATCAGCCTGGACAGGCTGGAGAGTTGGGTGGACCTCATGAAGTTCAGCAAGGAAAAATGATCACTGCAGCAGTACAGATCAGGGGTGACCTGGTGGAAAGCAGCTCAATGAGCATAAAGTTCATCATGAGCAATGAACATGAACAATGGTCTTCTGGTGTGCATTAAGAAGAGTGTGGCCAGCAGGTTAAGGGATGTTCTGGAGTTTCCTTCTCTGGAGAGATTCTGAACTCGCCTGGACATTGTGATCCAGGGCAACCTGCTGTTGGTGATCCTGCTTTAGCAGGAGGGCTGCACTGGATGATCCCCAGAGGTCCCTTCCAACCACCACCATGCTTGTCCCCACACAGGACAAGGAAAAGCTCACGTGGCAAAGGAAATACAGACCAGCAGTAAGCAGGAATTGCAGTTATAGAAGCAGTGTGGAAAAGTGTGGCAAGAAAAGCAGTGTGGACTGGGGAGGGATTTGAATTGTGGTGTCGAAGAGAGATTTCAGAGTGTGCCCTTCTCCCAAGGCCTGCACATTTCTTCCTCCCCTCCCCAGGACAGCAAGTGATCATGGCTTCTCTCCACCTTGCAGCACACCAGACCTTTTGGCAACACTGGTGAGGGTGAGGAAAATGAGGAGCTGAAGTCCCTCACTGATCCCCCAGCTCTCCCCAGCCAGGGCAGGGGCTGCTTGCTCAGGGGAGTCCTGGCACTCCCCCCACAAAGAGGAGGGCCCTGAGCCGCCAGATCTGTCCCCAGCCCTTCAAGAGGCCTCCTCACTGGCACTAGCATAGGACTGGCACTGAACCATAGAATCTTAGAATGGTGGGGTTGGAAGAGACCGCAAAAGATCACAGTATCACAGTATCACAGTATAGCAAGGTTGGAAGAGACCTCAAAGATCATCAAGTCCAACCCATTACCACAGACCTCAAGACTAGACCATGGCACCAAGTGCCACGTCCAAACCTGCCTTGAACACCTCCAGGGACGGTGACTCCACCACCTCCCTGGGCAGCCCATTCCAGTGGGGAATGACTCTCTTGGTGAAGAACTTTCTCCTCACCTCCAGCCTAAACCTCCCCTGGCACAGCTTGAGACTGTGTCCTCTTGTTCTGGTGCTGGTTGCCTGAGAGAAGAAAGCAACCTCCTGCTGGCCACAACCACCCTTCAGGTAGTTGTAGACAGCAATAAGGTCTCCCCTGAGCCTCCTCTTCTCCAGGCTAAACAATCCCAGCTCCCTCAGCCTCTCCTCATAGGGCTTGTGCTCGAGGCCTCTCACCAGCCTCGTTGCCCTTCTCTGGACACGCTCAAGCACCTCAATGTCCTTCTTAAATTGAGGGGCCCAGAACTGGACACAGTACTCAAGGTGTGGCCTAACCAGTGCAGAGTACAGGGGGAGAATGACCTCCCTGATCCTACTGGCCACACTATTCCTGATGCAGGCCAGGATGCCATTGGCCTTCTTGGCCACCTGGGCACACTAAGATTATCCAGTCCAACCCCCCTGCCAGAGCAGGGTCGCCCAGGACAGGTCACACAGGAACACATCCAGATGGGTCTTGAAAGTCTCCAGAGAAGGAGACTCCACAACTTCTCTGGGCAGCCTGCTCCAGTGCTTCAGCACCCTCGCACCAAAGAAGTCTTTCCTCATGTTCGGATGGAATCTCCTGTGTTCCAGTTTGTGTCCACTGCCCATTGTCCTATTGCAGGGTACCACTGAGAAGAGCCTGGCCCCTTCTTCTTGACATCCATCCTTCAGTGTGCTGGTTTGAGGCTAATTGGACTATTTTAATGGAGAAAATTATATTATAGGCTGTGAAAAGGAAACAATGGTGATGTCTACTTCACTCACAGGCTTGCCGAGATGTATAAGACTAAGAATACAAACATAGATAAGACAGTCTCTCAATCTCTCTCTGGGAGCCAGTGGGTCCTCTCCTCTCTGCTGAATAATCTAACTAACCACTCTGCTTCTAACTCCCCTGGCTGATCCTCCAAACTCACCTCGTGTGTAAGGCAAACCTTGGGGTAAGGTAGAGGGGTGGGGAGAAGGTGGAAGGCTGGTTGGGAGCCCCTCCTGGGGACTCATTTTCTGGGAGCCCCACGTTGGGTGCCAAAAATAAAGGATGTGATGGTTTGGGAGTTACCTGCTCCCCCGCACTTTGTAAAATCACATACATCACAAATATCTGAAATATTTGTAACCAGACCACTTCCTCTTGTCTTATCACTCGTTATTGTTGTGGGCAAAATATCCTTCAGGCTTGTCTCTATTTCATCTCATGGTTCTGCACAGATTAAGGCTATTCATGAAAAAAACCAAGGGACTTAATATACTCCAGAAAGCCAAGAATTGTTCCCTTCAGTTTTCTAAGTATCCCCCATATTCTAAGGTAAAAAGACTGAACCATTCAAGTGAATCCCTTATATTCTCTTTAAGAATAAAGAATGTAGTGCTGAGGAGAGGCTGTCTGGGGACAAAAAGGAAAAGAGATTTATTTCTGCACTTGTAGGAACAGCACTGTGCTGGGAAAGAATCTGTGCAGGAGGTAAGTCCTCAAGTGCCATCTGAGATATGTGATACTTTCCAGACTGGAAATTCTCACATCTGCTGTACATGGCCAGGAAGACATAAAGAGATAAAGAGATGAAGAGATAGAGGTTGGAAGGGACCTCTGAAGATCATCTAGTCCGACCTCTCTGCTAGAACAGGATCACCTAGAACCACTGCCAAGTGGATTTTTAATACCCCCAGAGATGGAGACCTCTCACCTAGACTAAATCACCTAGAACAACTCCAGGTGAGTTTTGGATACCTCCAGAGAGGAAGACTCCACAACATCCCTGGGCAGCCTGTTACCTTCTCTTGTGCAGGTGAACTTTGCTTGAAAACCAGAAATTTTTAAGCTACCATCCATGGTGGTCCAAGGAGGGCTTCTTGGCTCTTGGAGCACTTTTCTGAATGAATCAACGATTTCTGGCAAATAGCTTATAAAAATAACTCTTTAAGAGATGTATGAGTTAAAAAAGGTCTAAAGGACATGTTTAATTCTGGGATATCTGATGTTGATATTTCATAGATCCATGGAATGGTTTGAGTTGGAAGGGACCTTAAAGAACATCTAGTTCCAATTCTCCTGCCATGGGCAGGGACACTTTCCACTACAGCAGGCACTAAACCTGGCACTGAACACATCCAGGGAGGGGGCATCCTCAATCTCCCTGGGCAATCTGTTCCAGTGTCTCACCACCTGCACTGTAAAAATGCTCTTCCTAACCTCCAGTCTGAATCTCCCCTCTTCCAGCTCAAAGCCATTGCCCTTTGTCCTATCACTGCAAGCCTTTGTCAAAAGTCTCTTCCTAGATTTCTTGTAGGCCCCTTTCATAAAGAAGATGTTATTTTATACATTTAATTTAACTTTCACTGTTTTGGGGGACCATATTGTATAGAAAGAGGAAAATGTAACCAGTTGCCAGTCCAAACTGGTGTTTCAAAATCTCAAAGCCTTTTGCAGACGCAAAACCTACATCCCACTCATATTTGCTCCTCCTAGCTCAGCTAATACTTGAAGAGCACATCAAAAGTGCAGCTACTCCTCTTACAATGTGGCATTGTGAACAGGCCCTCTTCTACATGATAACAAGAGTACAGGCTTAATTAGGCTGCTGATAAAAGACCTGTTTGAAGCCTGCTGAATTCTTAAAATTATTTCTCCCACAGAACCTCAGTGGACTTTGAAAAACCACTAACTCTGTGTCTAGTGAAAAAATCCTCACAGTTTGGTGTGTCTGGTTCCTGTGACAGCTGGCTAATGGAGGGTGCAGGGGTGACAAGGTCTTTTGGGGTGAGTTTTTTCCTTGGAGAGATGCTAAAATTGGTATCAGACACAGGAGGCTAGAAGCCCTCTGCTGTGAGGCCAGGCTGAGAAACTTGAGGTTGTTCAGCCTGGAGTAGAGAAGGCTCTAGGGAGACCTGATAGTGGCCTTTCAGTGTTTGAAAGGACTAATCAGAAAGCTGGGGACAGATTTTTTTGAGCAGGGCCTGTTGCAATAGGACCAGGGGTGATGGGTTTAAACCAAAAGGAAATTTAGGTTGAAGAGACTGAAGAAATTTTTGACACTGAGAGTGGCAAGACCCTGTCCCGGGTTGCTCAGAGAGGTGGTCGGTGCCCTATCCCTGCAACCATTCCAGGTCAGGTTGTTTGGGGCTCTGAGCAACCTGTTCTAGTTGGGGATGTCCCTGCTGACTGAAGGAGGGGTTGGACTGGATGAGCTTTAAAGGTCCATTCCAACCCAAACCATTCTATCATTCTATGAATCATCTTGTAACATCCCTGTGTGTTCCCAAACAGCCCAGCAGAAAGCCAAGCCAGCACATATTTGGGGTCGACTGGATGTTTTCTTCATGCATCGGGTCAAAACACGTTGGAGGGATTTGGTATGAGAGGCTGCTGGAGGTTAAACAAGGTGATTTGGCTTTGCAGCAGCTGTGACAACTGCATAAACTACAATGGTTCTTTTACTGTCTGGCCAAATGACTAAGCCAGGGTGATTCACATTATGTCTATTTATTAAGTTGTTTACATAATAACCAGCCAAGGACTCTAATAATAAGGAGAAAGTGGATTTCATCCACATGGCATTTATTCCACTCTAGTTACTTAAGGCAGAAGCATCAACAAGAACTTCAACCAATATAATTGCCAACCTCCCTTAATCTAAGGGGAAACATAAATGAAGGAAGTTTTAGCCTGTGAAAAATGGTAAATTGGTAATCCCAGTGAAGAACAACTTTTTACTATGCCCTCAAAAAACATCAAAGGTCTGGAAAGAATGTCAATCCCAGTGGCACAGCACAATTTTATTAAAATACTGCTTTTAAGGCAACAGACTAATATTGTTTGACCTGCAGGTTCATTAAAGTATCATCTTCTGATGGAACTTCCTATTAATATTCCAAAGAGGTAGTGAAAAAGAGGAAGAAGGCGTAAAGGGCTGTGAATGGTGGAGATAAGTGCTTGAGAGATAGAATATTTGAAACATGGGGTTTTCAGGGAGCATTTTTATAAAAGGCAAAATTCTCAGGGGAGGAGTATCATGGAAATTGTGTTTTAACAACACTGATTTCCAAATTTGCAACTGATATTTCCCTGTGGAGCATTCTGTTGATATTAACAGGCAAGCAGATGATAAGAAGTGACAGCGCTAGGCACAAGAGGAGCCTTTACTAGTTAACATAAGACCTCCCAACAGGGTTCTGAGTTGTGCCATCCAAGGTTTGCAGCTCAGGCACTGCTGACCTATGCATTATTCAGAGCTGAAGATCAAGCCACCTTCTCCAACTACTGACTCTCTGTTCACTGCAGTCATTTCAAAACTGAGGTAGAAAGGAAAGGTAATTCTGGGGTTTGGTACAAAACCAGGAGACAATCTCCATCCTTTCTGTTTGTCACAGCAATTTCAGTGTCATCAGAGCTGGCAGTTAGAGAAGGAAGGATTTGATATAGAGTGTTAAGGAAATATCTTGGTAAGACCACGAGATGTGACCGAATTCAGCCTTGCGTTCTCTGTGTCTGTGCAACTCCAGCCAGATTTAAGGTAATTCTTCAAATTTTCCAGCCTTCCCAGAGAAGTAATTTATTTCTTTCTGTTATATGCTTCAAGCAGTGCTTTCCTGCTCTCCAGCCTGCAGCACCTTTTGTGATTTTAGGTTTATTAGCTGTTACAAATATAGTGGATATCAAACTGGGAGGGGTGGCTGCACTCCGCCAAGCTGTGCTGCCCTTCAGTGACCCCAGGACAGGCTGGAGAGCTTGGTGGAGAGGAACCTCACAAAGCTCAACAAGAGCAAGTGTAGAATCCTGTTCCTTGGGGGGAACAACCCCCTGCATGAGTAGTACAGGTGAGGAGCTGACCTGCTGGAAAGCAGCTCTGTGGAGAAGGATCTGAGAGTGCTGGTGGACAAGTTACTCAATAGCCAGGCATGTGCTCTTGTGGCTGAGAAGGCCACTATGCCACAGGGACATTAAGAAGAGCATGACCAGCAGGTTGCTTTGCCCTGGTGAGGCCAAGTCTAGAGTACTATGTCCAGTTATGGGCTCCCCATTTCAAGAAAGGGGACTATTGGAGAGAGTCCAGCAAAGGGTTACACAGATGGTGGGGTTGGAGCACCTCTGTTAGGAGGAAAGGCTGAGAGACTTGAGGCTGTTTGGCCTGGAGAAGAGCAACCTGAGAAGGGAGCTGATCAATGCTCAGCAAGAGCTAAAGGGTCGGGGGCAAGAGGATGGGGCTAGATTCTTCTTACTGGTGCTCAGTGACAGGACAAGGGGATAACGGGCACAAACTGGAACCCAGGAGATTCCATCTGAATATGAGGAAAGATTTCTTTGTTGTGAGGGTGCTGGAGCCCTGGAGCAGGCTGCCCAGAAAGATAGTGGAGTCTCCTTCTTTGGAGAGATTCCAAACCCACCTAAACATTGTGATTGTGGGCAAGCTGCTATGGGTGACCCTGCTTTGGCACGGAGTCTGGATTGGATAATCTCCAGAGGCCCCTTCCAAACCCCACCATGCTGGGATTCAGGGATTCTGTTACACTCTCTGCAAAGGATGTGGGACAGAATTAGTTTCTTTTTTCATTTGCTTCCCTTTCTCACACTGCTGAAGGGTGCCTGTGGTGTCAGTTTCACTGTCAGGTCAAGTGTAGTGTTGAGCACTGCGGTATGTGTGCCACTGACTGCAATATCACCTGAGCATTTCCCAGGTCACTCGGTAAGGAGCTGTGGGTCGAGACATGGAGGGGTTTAGAGCCCATGCTGCTGTTTGGAGAGTGTGTGGATACAAGGGTAGGACACTCTGCTATTCAGTACAAGGATTGGTAAGGAAAGAGAAGTCTTGTTAAATCTGAAATTACTGATATGATCACAGCAACCTGAGGAGGTCAAAAGGGCAGAGATAAAAGAAAGACCCTTTCATGAGGCACATTAATGAACCAGAGGAGTGTGTGCTGGTGATGGCTGTGAAATAGATCTGCATTTTTACTGGAATGTGCTGGGTTTATGGCACGATTTCAGAAGACTAATGAGCAAAGCTATGGCTGTCAGGTGATCAATAAAAGATGAGAAAGTTTTTAGGATTAGCATCAGAAAACTGTTAAAAGGCAGCAAGAGAGAAAGAAAAAAAATACAACTTTCATATGAATGCAAAATGGACAAATGCACAGAGGGGCTATTGCTTAGCTCTTGCTTCTCCTTCACTTTCTTCATGTTTTCTCTCTGCATCATTTTTCCTGTGCTCTGAACATTCAGCATGAAATGACTTCCATTTACTCAACTGCTAAGACTGGTGGAGTCACCACTTCAATTTCTTGCCCATCCTTGATGCAGTTGTTAGATGATTCCACATAAGTGAGCATTACTTGACATAAAGCAATTGTCAACAAAACACAGATGAGAGGAGGAAAAGACCAGTCTGACTGATAACCAACTCCATCAAGTATGTTCTCTGAAGCAGCTGGAAAATATTCTTCTTCTGAGATGACACAGGGAGCAGTGACATGCACTCAGTGTCACGCTAACGCCGGAGGGCACTGCCTAGCTCACCATTCGGCAGAGAAAACTGTTGATCTATTGTCAAAATCAGAACAAATTTGCTAAATAAAGCCTTGCAGCTCCTGCAAGCTAATTCTATGTATTTATTCTGAGCAGGATCTGGTTGTGATTGCCCACACTGCAGTGCAGCAGACGTGAAGGCATATATTTCAGCTGATGAGGAGTAATAAATGATTAATGCAGTCTGATATCAAGCCAGAACTTTTCAAGTTAAATAAATCTTCATTGACTGATATGAACCCAGGATCCAACCTGATTTTCATTGATGTAAATACCAATTAGCAGCACAGAAGTCTCTGTTTGCCATGAGTACAATCAATGAAAAGAAGGGTTTCATTTGAACCACTCTTTCTTTGAAGGATTGTAACTAAACGTAGTGGGTATCTCGAAGAGAAGCCATCATTTGAAGCAAAAAAATAGTTCTTTGAAAGTCCTTGAAAGTATTATTGATATTTGTGCTTGCTTTTGAAGTATGGGGCAGGCAGAGAGGAAGCCAGGATAGCACCATGTACCTTCTCTGTTGTTTTTATAGAGTTTGTGGTGGTCCCAAATTTCAGTCACCTACAGCACTTCATAGAATCACAGAATGGTTTGGGTTGGAAGGGACCTCCAAAAGTCAGCCAGTCCAACCACCTTGCAGTCAGCAGGGACATCCTCCACTACATCAGGTTGCTCACACTCTTGTCCAGACTGACCCTGATGGGGATAGGTCCTCAACTACCTCCCCAGGCAACCTGTGGCAGTGTCCCAGCACCTGCATGGTGCAGAACTTGTTTCTAACATCCAGTCAAATCTGCTCTTCTCTAGTTTGAAACCATTGCCCCTCATCCTGTCACACAGGGAAAGTCCCTCTCCAGCCTTCTGGTACACATCTTGAGCTACTGGAAAGCCACTATTAGGTCTCCCCAGATCCTTCTTTTCTCCAGGTTGAACAATCCGAGCTCCCTCAGCCTGTCCTTATAGCAGAGGTGCTCCAGCCCTCCGATCATCTTTGTGGCCTCCTCTGGACCTGCTCCATCAGGTCTATGTCTTTCTGCATTGAAGGCTCCAGAACTGGATGCACAACTCCAGGTGAGGTCTCACCAAAGCAATGTAGAGGGGCGGAATCACCTCTCCTGACCTGCTGGCCATGCATTTGCTGCAGCCTAGGAAGCGATTATGCATTTAAGCAACTAGTTCAATTTACACTAACTATAATAATATCTTAGAAGAATAAAAGCTAAATTTACACCAGAGAAATATCACAGAATTAGTACTGTTCGTATATGGTCATGTCTTCTTATCTCAGCTCTACCACAGCAATGCTGAGATTATTTTCTTTCTCTACATGTTGAATAAGACCACATTTTACATTTCTTGGCCAACTCCTAACCTGCCCACCGGACTATTCCAAACAGAATTAAGCTTTTCCTAAAGCCCCAGGTCAGAAAGTTTTTTCTTTTGGTTCCTGGTTTAGCACCACCACAGCATCACTGATTATTCTGAAATGCATAAATATGGAAAGAGTAAAACTCAGCAGTCACTGAAAGAGCATCAAGTGTCCTACTTCAGTTATTTACACTTTGTAGCTTTGGCAGTCACTGCTTATGCATCATCCTTCTTTACTCTTCTTGTTGACAGCATCACAGAAAAGAAGGATAACAAAGACTTCAGGAGGTTCTACAGGCTGAAATGCACCACCTTAAGGGAAGTAAATAGAACCAGAGAATCACATCATTTTTGTGGTTAGAAAAGAGTTTTTAAGATAAACTCCAATCATTATCTAATCTGTGAAGGGTGGTGCTAAACCATGGCCCTCAGCATCACATCTCTGCCTCTTTGAAACACCTCCAGGGATGGGGATTCAACCACCCCCCTGGGCAGCCTGTGCCAGCATTTGAGAACCTTTTCACTGAAGAAGTTTCTTTTAATGGCCAACCCAACCCTCCCCTGGTGCAACTTGAGGCCATTTCCTCTAATCCTATCACTTGCAACTTACTAGAAGAGACCAACCCCTACCTGTCTCCTTTCAGGTAGTTGTAGAGAGCAATGAGGTCTCCCCTCACTCTCTTCTCCAGATTAAACAACCCCAGTTCCCTCAGCTGTTCCTCACCAGACCTGTTCTCCAAAGTCTTCACCAGCTTCATTGCCCTTGTCTGGACCCACTCCTAGACCTCAAAGTCCTTCTTGTAGTGAGGGACCCAAACCTAAAGACAGTATTCAAGGTGTACTATCAAGCATATTGTCTTCAGACTGTCTCCACTGATGATGCATTGTCCTTTCCCTCACAGCTATCCCTGGCTGCAGATTAAGGCTGTTACTCTTGTTTTATTGACATAAACCAGATTTTTTTTTCCAGCTTCTTGCATATTTGATGACTGTTCACTCATCCTCCTTTAGTCTTCCCTGGCCTCAGTTATCTCAGCTTTCAAGCCCTCCTTGTAGGTTGTGTTTTCTAGATGTCTAATTATTTTTTATTACCCATTTTCCTTTCTTATATTTCATTAAAAATGTGAACACAACTTTTCATTATAGAAAGTTATTTCTATTCCACTCTTCAGGGAGAAGAGATGGAGTAATTCTTCACCTGCTCTCTTCACTTTCCTTACTATTATCTTATTCTGCTTGTTTCATTATTAGAGATTTATTCTGTTATAACTGCTTTTGATTCTTTTCTAACCTCTGCTGTCTTTACCAGCCATCCATGGACAGCTGGGTCTCTTTCAAATTTTCCTTTTCTATTAAGGAAATCTGAGAAGTAAGCAGTTCAGTGTGCCTGATGTACAATAGCTTTCACAGCTGGGAAAATGCATTTGAAAGGACCCTTTCTATCACTGAGGAAGGAAAGATAGACTGTCAGAGAAGTGAAAGTTCAGAAGATGTATATTTTATACCAATTTATTCCTCTTCACACTCAGGAAATTGCAGAATTTGTATTTAGGATATCAAATGGGGAGTAAGGCTTAGAGAATATTGAACAGAAGGCAAACAAAACTCATGTGTAGGCTGGAAAAAAATGAGATGAAAAAGGAGAGAGAGCTCAGAAAGACACCATTTTCTCCTCAGCAACATTTAGGTATTTGAAGATACTTCTCATCCTGGATCCCTTTCAGCACACTCCTCTCTCCACACCTCAATCGATAGTCCACTGAGCAGCAAAGGGATAGGAACTGGTTCAGACTACAAAGAGAGAGAAGAAATAAAAAAAAGCTTCCAATTCTGGAATATTCCTGTCTGGCAGAGTGCAGCACATTGTGGGATGGAATCATCGGATGGTTTGGGTTGGAAGGGACCTTTAAAGCTCACCTAATCCAACCCCCCTGCAGTCACCAAAGACGTCTGCAACTAGATCAGGAACCCCAAACAACCTAACCCGGAATGGTTCCAGGGATGGGACATCAACCACCTCTCTGGGCAATCTGGGCCAGAGTCTCACCACCCTAGCAGTCAAAAGTTTATTCCTGCTACCCAGAATAAATCTCCCTCTTTTAGCTTAAACCATCACCTGTCACAACAGGCCCTGCTTGAAGGATTGTCTCCATCTGTCTTACAGGCCCCTTTAGGTACTGAAAAGCTACAGCAAGGTCTCCCTGGAGACTTCTCTCCTAGAGGCTGAAAACCCTTAAATCTCTCATCCTTGGCAAGATTAAATACACCCTGGGGCATGTGGACAGATGGTCTTCTAAGGACAGATAAAACAAGTGAAAGTAGGTGCCCTGGCTGAAGGGTGCTGAGACACCACACCTCAAGTGTACAGCTCGAGAAGAGTGTAAGAAAAGAGCCTTGGAGCAGGACAGCCAAGGGCACAGCAACATCTTGCTTAGGCAGTTCCAGCAGCACTTAGAGATGCAGTTCCAGGAGTACTTAGAGATAACACCCCTGAAGAATCTCAATTAGAAGAACAACTTTATTTCTTTCAGAAGCTGGATGAACTTATTTGAGATATCTTTAACATACATTTAAAGCATATTGAACAGAATCCTACACAACAGGAGAAGAAGACTCTGTGGTTTGAAGGTGCTGGAGCCCTGGGTCAGGCTGCCCAGAGAGGCTGTGGAGTCTCCTCTGGAGAGATGCCAAATCCACCTGAACATTGTGATCCTGAGCAAACTGCTGTGGGTGCCTCTGCTTTAGCAGAGGGGTTTGACTAGGTGATCTTCAGAGGTCCCTTCAAGCCTCTACCATCCTGGGATTCTGCTATTTACAATAGGAACTGTTTTCAGACTGTATACTTCACCCAAATGAAATCAGAAGGTTTTTTAAAGAATGATCTGGAGACATTTTTTTTTCTCTGAAATTAGTAATACAGTGGTCTAAATTATAAAAAAAAAATGTTTTGCTCGTCAATGGATCATTCAGGTGAATATATAATCAGAGACCTTCAATCTGCATATCAAATTCAAATGTAAGGTGGACTTCTACAACACCATAGAAAGAACAAGTTTAGTGAAAGTTAATCACCCCAGTTCCCTCAGCCTGTCCCCATAGCTGTTCCAGCCCCCTGATCATCTTGGTGGGGTTCTTCTGGACCTGCTCCATCAGGTTCATGTCCTTCCTTTGTTGAGGGTTCCGGAGCTGGGCACAGCACTTCATGTGAGGTCTCAGCAGAGCAGAGGGACAGAATCCCCTCTCTACATCTACTGGCCACGCTGCTTTTGATGCAGCCCAGACTGCCATTGACCTTCTGGGCTGCAAGTGCTCATTGCTGGATCATGTCTAGCTTCTCATCCACCAGCACCTCCAAATCTTTCTCTCTAGGGCTGCCCTCAATCTCATTGTCCTCCAGCCTGCATTGATATCTAGGATTGCTTGGTTGCAGGACCTTGCACTCTGCCTTGTTGAGCCTCATGAGGATACATCAGATGAAGGTGAAGTCCCTATATGCACAGCATTTTAAATGCACACAATGTCATCTGTTAGCTTTGGCACCATTGTGACTGCGCTGGTTATAATGCTCTGATTGGACTTTTAAGACTTTAAACTGGCAGTAAATCCTTGGCTTTGGATTCAGGGTGTGTTGCTTTTGTTGCTTGAGAGATTATAAGTGTAAGAAGCTTCTGGGAATTGAAGCACCGTATTCTGTAACTGGGATGCAACAAATTGGCAGTGCTGGACTTTCTGAACTCAGGCTCCAAACCCACCTGCACCTGCTGGGTGGGTTTAGACAAGTCACTTCTGTCTCTCTGTGCCTCATTATTTTTCATCAGCAAAATAAGGGAAAGGACACTGACCTCTGCTGATAGAAAGCACTGAAAAATAAGAGCTGGGTAGTGTGCATCAGGCTGAAACCAGCACAAAAATTCAACTCTGAGTTCCAGAACCTGTCTTCCTCTGAAAATTTGAAGTCCAAAAGTTCACAGGTGATCAGACAATGTTTCCACCAGCACTCAAGTTTTATTCTTGCTGTCGACTCCAATATAATGAGAAAAAGAGATAAGTGTTGGTCCTGTATCAATTATTTGCAAATCTTGTGTCAGCTTCCAAGGAAAAAAACAACTCCTCAGAAACATCATCAAGGAGATAAGTGGAAGCTATGTGCCAAACTAATGTTAAGATACTCACAGTTTTGGAAAGTAATTTGTACACTGTGATTACTATTAACCACTGCTTTAATCTCTGGCTCAGTATTTTCTACTCCTACTTTACTACAGGAGCTAAAAAAGATATCTATGTTTTTAGAGTTGCTAGCCAACATGAAATGTGTGTGCCTTGCTCTGAGGCAATCTGCTTCTATTAAGTGCAACGTCTGAGCAGAGCAGCAGTCATCAGCAAGCAGGCAAAGATATCCCTAGACCTGCTGGCACACGTTACTGGATCATACTGCTTTCATCTTGCAGGAGATGTGAAACATGGATAGTGTGTTCCCTGTCAGTACTTAACCATGAGCACCATCAGAGCTATCAGACATAAACAGTGACACTTTGAGCAGCGAAGCTCAAGGAATTTATGCAAGTCCTGTAGACTGGATTCACAACACTTCTCTTTTCTTAGAATCTGGAGTTCACAGAATCACAGAGTCACAGCTTGCATCGGGTTGAAGAGACCCTTGAAGGTCATTTTGTCCCACTCCCCTGCAGTCAGCAGGGACACCTCAAACTAGAGCAGGCTGCCCAGGGCCACATCAAGTCTGACCATGAGTGTCTCCAAGAATGGGGCCTCAACCACATCTCTGGGCAACCTGTTCCTGTATTTCATCATGCTCATTTTGAAGAACTTCCTCCTGATGTCCAACCTAAATCTACCCTGCTCTAGTTTCAAACCATTTGTCCTCATCCTATCACCACAGGCCCCCCTTCTAAACAGTCCCTCCCCATACTTTCTGTAGATCCCCCTCAGATATTGAAATGCAGCTCTAACATCTCCCCAGAGCCTTCTCTTCTCCAGGCTTAACAGCCCTAATTCTTTCAGCCTGTTTTTGTCAGAGATGTGCTTCAGCCCTCTGATCATCTTTGTGGCCCTCATCTTGACCCGCTGCAGCAGGTCCATATCTCTCCTTTGTTGGAGGTCCCATAGGTGGATGCAATATTCCAGGTGAGGTCTCATCAGAGCAGAGCAAAGTGACAGACTCTCCTCTCTCTTATCTGCTGGCCATGCTGCTTTTGATGCAGGCTAGGATGCCATTGGCCTTCTAGGCTGGAAGTGCCCATTGCTGGCTCATAACCAGCTTCTCATCTACTAGCACCCCTAAGTCCTTTTAGTCCAATCTCTCTGCACTTCAACTCAGCCATTTGAATCTACCTTTCCTTTTGAAGGGTTTTTGTTACTGTCACTTTTGTTTATACACACTCAAGTCATCACTAAATTTTAAGACCAGTGTTGGGGATATTATTAATGTTAACTTGACTGTTACTCAATTTGTATCACTGTGACAGAGTAGCCAGGAAGTAGTGTAAGGGTTTTACATACATGTGTCACAGGACAGGGCTGGGCTGGCCACTGGACAGAGGCTTTCCATGAATCCTTCTGCCTTCCCAAGGGGAAAAAAAGGGAAGAAATTGTGCCAGGGGAGAGTTAAGTTGGAGAAAGGAAAAAATTCTTTCCTGCAGGAGTGGTTAAGGATTGGAACAGGCTGCTCAAAGAGATGGTGCAGTCACATGTAGACATAACAGTGGGACACGATTTAATGGCCATGGTGGTGTTGGGTTGATGGTTGGATTCGATGATTCTAGAGGGCTTTGACTTCATGATCTTAGAGGTCTTTTCCATTGAAAACAACTTCATGGTTTTATGATTCTGTGAAATGTCTCATTTCCTCTTCATAGAATGGTAAGGTTGGAAGGAGACCTCAAGGATCATCTAGTTCCAACCCCCTGCCATAGGCAGGGACACCTCCCACTAGTACAGGTCACTCAAGGCCTCGTCCAACCTGGCCTTGAACACCTCCAGGGAGGGAGCAGCCACAACCTCCCTGGGCAACTTGTTCCAGTGCCTCACCACCCTCACTGTAAAGAACTTCCTCCTAACATCCAGTCTAAATCTCCCCTCTGCCAGTTTAAACCCATTGCCTGCCCCTCATCCTGTCATTACAACACCTTGAGGTTTGCTCTTCGTTATGAGTAACTTCTCTCAGAGGGAAAGTGAAGAAAATGCCTGAAAACCTGGAATAAACTTTGCAGAGAATGGGAGGTTTTCCACGTGATAGGCTCTGGCTAACGGGTACAAAGATATTCTTTGCTTGTATAAAACCAATGATGTAATTATCTCAAATTTACACTGGGGATAAATTAATAAATAGAATAAATTTGTCCACTTACTGAAAACAATGTATGGTGATGAAGGCAATTCAAGACCCAGGTGAAGAGCTTCACGGAAGAGACCGTGGAGTAGAGCAGCACTAATAAGGAGGGAGGCAGCACAGGCTTTTTCTAAACTCCAAAACTTGAAAGACTCTCAGTGCACAGGAATTTTATTGGAGGCTCTATGAAATGAAGTCACAACTAAGACACTGACAGACTACTTGTGGGGAAGAGTCACCACATGCAGACATCAGAAATTTCAAAGAGGTTTATTTGCTGTGTTCTCTAAGGGCATTACATACTCCCCAGTCAGATGAAAGTTGGTAACAGCAGTACAAAACCCACTCTGTAGACATATAAAAGTTCTTCTAGAACTTTTTTCTCTTTCCATTTTTAAATCCAGTCGTGGTGCTTTCCTTTCAGACTGTATCTTTGAGCATAATTATCTCCATTCTCTCTGCCTCTAGACTCAGTACCTTGTACATTGTGCTTAGGAACGTTTCACTGAGGTGCTAGAAGTGCCATCACCGTCTTTCCATAGCATGGGACAGGAGAGGTTTATAAATACATCAGCATCTCCCCTGCAATCTCTGCCCCTTCCTTGCCCACCACATGCTGATGCTGAAACTAAACCAGCTTGGATGGAAAGAACTCTGCCCATCAGCTTCTCTCTGCTAGAAGCAGCCCCTGGCTGTGCAAATCTGTCCTGAACTTCAGAAAGTGCCTCACTGAGCAGAGCCTGAGCTGGAAAGTGACAGTACTGAACAGATCTGGTTCTGCTCCAGCTCAAACCAGGACAGTTAATCAGATTTTTGAGCAGCCACCTCAGTTCTACAAGAACCTTCTGGGTATCCTACATTGGTCATTGAAATTCTGGGAAACGTCTGTGCATATATTAAGGATATGTCCAAAGGAGAGTCATGAAATGGTTTAGATTGGAAGGGACCTTAAAGACCATCAAGTTATTCAAGGCCTCATCCAACCTGGCCTTGAACATCTCCAGGGAGGGGGCATCCACAATCTCCCTGGGCAACCTGCTCCAGTTTCCCACCATTTTCACTGTCTTACGGCAAGCTTAAATGCAGCACAGTATCACAGTATCACAGTATCACAGTATCACAGTATCACAGTATAAGCAAGGTTGGAAGAGACCTCAAAGATAATCAAGTCCAACACATTACCACAGACCTCAAGACTAGACCATGGCACCAAGTGCCACGTCCAAACGTGCCTTGAACACCTCCAGGGATGGTGACTCCACCACCTCCCTGGGCAGCCCACGATACTGTTTTGCTAAGCAGACTGTGGTAACAATATTTAGAATTTTACCTAAGAAGTAAAAAACTAAAGGCTAATTCTGGTCATCAGAAAAGGCAACCACTGACAAGCTGCAGGTTTTCTTAATTGCTTTTCCTCCAGGGGCAGTTGTTGCGGAGTGATGCTGAGATGAAAGAAACAGGAGGTTTCTCTTCCGTTCCTTACAACAAACCCTTGCTCTTATCTTACAAGCCCCTCTGTTAATCATCTCTGAGAAAACCTCCATTAAGGCTTCCATTTATTTTTTTCTTGGTACTTTGGCTTAGTCAAAGAAGTCCATGTTAGCTAAATAATACATAAAGGAAACCTCCTTTATCAGGAGCTGAAACCCACTGATGATGTATGCACAATTAATTAAAAATTTTCGCCTTGGTTTCTTTCAACCGAGAGATAAAACAGTGGAGCAAATTGCAGAACAAAAATAAAAACATTAAAAAAATCCCACTTATCTTCACTAGGCAATAATTACACACAAAAACCTTTCAAGTGCAATGAGAAATGAGGTGAAGTGAGAAACATTTTGCTGCACATGGAGATTAAATAACCAACAACAACAACAAAAATAATGGCATGTTAAGGATCTTTCCTCATCTATCACTGCTTAATGACAACATTTAAATGACAGAACTGGGTGAACTCCATTGCTATAACAAGTCTCAGAAGCTGGAACAGAGCTGAGATTGCAAGATGAGGTTATTTCTGAAGCAGTGTCCTGACAAGGAAACATTTTGAACTCAATTTATTTCTCACCTAGAACAGATTTTTTAAAACGATACCAATTTAATACCAGCCTCTGGTGTCTACAAGGATCTGTAGCCTCATTCTCAGAGAAACCATGACTGCCCTCCACCTTGAAAGGCTTCAAAACTTAAATTTCGTGGACTAAGTGACCAAAAATAACCTGTTGTAATTGTGTTGTAGTGTAGACTAAGAACAATAGTTCTGAATAGGTGTGTTGTTTTTTTTTTAAGATCACACTTTGCAGCAGTTAATGTCATATCATGGTAACAGCCAGGTCACACTGCTCAGTGGGAGACCAAGAAGGGAAAGGCATTTTCATTCTGACCCACAACTGATTGCACTCAATCACCACAACAATCTTATGCTACAGCACCCACAAGCATCAAAGAAGGCTGAGCTGAGTGATTTGGCCAGAGCTAATTGCAGGTGAGAGCACTAGTGATGCTCAACAGAGATTCAACACGGCATCACATTCTCCTTGAGCTGCTAACAATGTGCCGGCTTTTGGATGTGCCTTATTGTATGATTTAGAACCTCATAATAACTCTAATTTCCCCCTTGTTTTAGTTTGAGGTGTAATATCTCTCTGTCTGCTGCTTCCACAGTCAGATTCTCCCATTCGTTCTTCATTTATATCAACCTGAATGTCTGGTGTGAATGTGTGCGTGAGGGCAACTCCACTGGGGGTTTGCATCAAAAGTAGCAGGAAGAGATACAACACTATCCAGAGGTGTTTAGCAGTAAAGAAGAAACCAAGCTTTGACAGGTTTTCAAAGCGTCACAGAATTATTTTTGTTGAAAGACACCTTAAATATCGTTAGGTCAAACTGTTGCAAGGCCACTGCTAAACTGTGCCCCTTGGCACTGTATCTACAGAGCTTTTAAACGCCCCCGGGGATGGGGACAAAACTACTGCCCTTGACAGCCTGTTCCAGGGCAGCCCTCAAGGGGAAGAAATTGTTCCTAATGTCCAATTTAAACCTCCCCTGGTGCAATTTGAAGCCATTTCCTCTCACCCCATTGCTTGCTACTAGACAGACCAAACCCCACCTGGCTCCAACCTCCTCTCAGTGAGTTGTAAAAAGCGAGAAGGTCTCTCCTCAGCCTCCTTTTCATCTAGGCTAAATAACAGTTCACTCATCTGCTCCTCACCAGACCTGTTCTCCAGACCCCTCAACAGCTTCATTGTCTTTCTCTGAACACATTCCAGCTCCTCAATGTCTTTCTTAGAGTAAGGGCCCCAACACTGAACACAGGATTCAAGGTGCTATTCATGTTACCTAACTCAAGGTACCTGATTTGTTCTACTAGTCTACGACATTCTTTACACAAGGAAAGGTGGAAGATGTCTGTAGATGCTAGATTACCTAATTCAGCATTTTATCACAGAATCATAGAATCATAGAATGCTAAGGTTGGAAGGGACCTCAAAGATCATCTAGTTCCAACCCCCTGCCATAGGCAGGGACATATATGCACATACATTGATAAATATTCAGATGTACATAGATCTATACATAGATTAAAAAAAACTCTAATCAAACTCTGATGCAGTCTTTCCAAGAGAAAATCTGCTCTAACAGATCCCATTGAAACAGAATTTATTATATATATTTGTATATGCTTTCTGCTCTGCTCTGGTGAGATCCCACCTGGAGCATTGTGTCCAGTTTTGGTGCCCCCAGCACAAGAGGGACATCAAACTGCTGGAGTGGGTCCAGAAGAGGCCACAACGATGATCAGAGGGCTGGAGAACCTGCTATATGGGGACAGGCTGAAAAAGCCTACAAGAAACCAGGAGGGGACTTTTGTATGAAGCTCTGTGTATGTATATGTACAAATCTGTAAATCTGATGGTGAATTTGGACATGGCACTGCTGTGACACTGCAGGAAGTGCAGACAGAACCAGCAGCAGCACCAGCAGTTCTGCCAACAAATAAATAACCACTAGTTTAGATTCTGTCTTGTTGGCTCTCAGATGCTAGAGAGACAGGGGGCAAAAGCAATCTCAAACGAAATGCCAAAGCAGCATCTCCTTGGATAAGGAACGTCATGGAGGTGACCAAGCAGTAACAAAAGGAAAAGGAATATCAGAAGTGTTATTCAGGGGTGCTGATTCAAGAGGATTTTGTGATTCAGGTCACAGCTATTAGAAATGATTCAATTGCTGGGTGTAGATGTGTGAATTCAAAGGCAGAATCACACACAGCAGGTCAGCTTTCACAAGCTGCACGTCCCCCCTACGATAGATTTCTCCAGTTTTATGGCTTCTTTAAGAGGTTCCTCAGCCTTTGTTTTCCACTGATACCCTGCAGGGGCTGATTCCCATGGGGGGAAGGCAATTCCCAGCCTTAAGAGTCTGTAGTGGTAGCTCTGGGAGCTACAAGCACTACCTCTGAGAAGACCAAACTTTGTTTTGCTTTCACTCACCTTCCACCAGCTACTGCTAGAAGTGCCTCAAGTTTCCACCCTCCACCCCACGAACCTCCAACAATTCCCCGAGACTGACACAGTCCTGCTGCATCGCAGTGGTGCCGGGCACCGCCGGGCCCGGGTGGCAGCGCGGTCCCGTGGGTGCTGGGGCAGGGAGGGCAGAGGTGTGCGTGTGCGGCTGAAAGCCGCTCCGCAGGGCTCCCCGCACCGCGCCCGGGCTGTGAGAACGCCGCGCCCGCAGCCAGCCTGGGCTCTGCCCCTACCTTCTGGCAAACGCCTGGGGTGCTGGGGCGTGAGCAGCTGGAGATGAGCCAGCACCCAGCGCTGCCCGCCCGCAGCCGGCCCTGTGTCGGGCTGATCCCCGGCAGCGTGGGCGGCAGGGGCAGTGAAGGGATTCTGCCGCTGTACTCCGCTCTGCTGAGACCTCACCTGCAGTGCTGGGTCCGGCTCTGGAGCCCTCAGCATAGCACAGATACAGATCTGTTGTAGAAGGGCCGGAGGAGNTGTTGTAGAAGGGCCGGAGGAGTCCTCAGCAATGCTGGCAGGGCTGGAAGCCTTCTGCTCTGCGGTCGTTCAGCCTAGAGAAGAGAATTTTTTCCTAATGTCAAATCTAAACCTTCCTTGGCACTACTTAAGCCTGTTTTCCCTCCTCCTATTGCTGGTTACTCGAGAGAAAAGACCAACACCAGCCTCAATCCGACCTCCTTTCAGGCAGCTGTAGAGAGCAGCGAGATCTCTCCTCAGCCTTCTCTTCTCCAGACCAAACAACCTCAATCTCCTCCTACACTCCCTCCTCCTCCAGCCACTCCTGCTGCAATGCCCTCCAAACCCCTCACTAGCCTTGTTGCTCTTCTCTGGACACTCTCCAGGACCTCAATGTCTTTCCTATACCGTGGTGTCCAGAACTGAAACCAGTACTCAAGCTGTGATCAAACTGCAAATTTTGTTACTTCTTCCTAGTCAATCTGAGAAGACAGCACAAGAGAAATGTGATCACCTCTTGTGTACTGATCAAACAGCAGCAGCAGTCAAGTTAGCCACCCATGAATAAATGCCCAAACATATCAATATCCCAGAAAATAAACACCACGTTTCAATTCCCAGGCTTCATCGATGCAGGGGAATGGAGAGAAGCACAGAAGTGGTGATGAAAAATGATCTGTAACCATTGATGGGGTGCTGTGTGAGATGCATGGACACAGAAGCCCCAGCAACCGATATCTGGCAAATATTCTGGGACCTTTAACATTCCAAGGCAATTTTGAAACTGCTCAGAGTTTCAGAGATTACAAAAACAATGAAAAGAAAAGTCTCTTTCCAGCATGAAATCAACAGAAGAGAGAGAGCTGTACTATTATATTACAGAAAATCTTGAGGCTATCGATAGTTTTCTGTAGGACAAATATTGATTCAGTCAGAAGATAAATATGCATCTATTTCAAGAGCTCTGGAGAGTTCATTCGTGCTGGATATTAGTGCATTGATCATGACCTCAGGTTTGCTGTCCTTTTTCTCCTTTCTATAAGTACTTGCTGCAGACATTCCTGAATTTTGAAGAAAGGAAATGCTTTCTCTGTAGCTATTCAAAATTTGCCAATATTCCTACCTGTCCAGTCTGTACAGTTGGATATGCAAACACCAATGTTCATCAAACATCAATGTTCAGAGTCATAGAGTGTCAGGAGTTGGAATGGACCTCTGGAGATCATCCAGAACAACTCCTGAGCTCCAGCAGGGCACTCACAGCAGCTTGCCAATGATCATAATGTCCAGGTGGGTTTGAAATCTCTCCAGAGAAGGAGACACCTCAATGTCTCTGTGTAGTCTGCTTCAGGGCTCCAGCACTCTCAGATCAAAGAGGTTTCTCCTCTTGGGCTTTGGGTTGTGCCTGTTGCCCTTTGTCCTGTTGCTGGGCACCACTGAAAAGAGTCTGGGCCCATTCTCTTGCCCCCACACTTTAGCTCTTGCTGAACATAAATCAGATCCCCTCTCAGGCTGCTCTTCTCCAGGCTCAACAGCCCCATGTCTCCCAACCTTTTATCCTCATAGAGATGCTCCAGGCCCCTCAGCATAGTTTTAGCCTTCTCTGGACTCTCTCCAGCAGTTTCTTGTCTTTGTTCAACTGGGGAGGCCAGAACTGGACATAAGAGTAGAAGGACAGAAGAACTGCCCTCTCTAGTATTAGTATAATGCACTAATATTTTATAACCAATATATTATTGTCCCAATAAAACAATGTTAGTATAGATAACTTTTTAAATAGAATTGAGATAGAGCTCTAAACCACTAAGTGAAAAAAAGGGTAGCTTTAACTATACTGAATAAAAGCAGCTATGAAAACAAAACATGATTGATTTTTCCTTTCAGTTCTTTGTTTGTAATAGGCCAAGAATAAAGTACATGACCCAATACAGACACCATCAAAATGCTGACAGGTAATTAGCTAACCCCAGAGCTGCAGATGCCCCTGAAAGTGCTGATCAGATGTTTACTCCACACAGAAAAAAAACCCAAAAACCAACCAAAAACTATTACACCTAGGATGGCTGCATGAAACATCAAGTCATTAGTAAAACAACATGGCTACAGCAGAGGAGAGCAAGGCCATGAAAGGAAGAGATGAAGGATAAGGAAGGAAAAGTCCAAATGAAAGGTCCAAAGGAACTTGAGAAGGAGAGATCAGAAATTGTCTATAGACTTTCTATCTTGATTTTTAATTAATTTGAGTAGCAGACTGATATCTTACTTGAAATCAGGGCTTTACTGTGTGAGTGGATTGAGAAAGCATGATAAGGAGAATATTTAACCTTAAGTTGGCTAAAAATAGGTCTCAAATCTGGAGAAGAGAAGAGACCTTCTAACTACATCTCCATTTCTGAAGCGGACCTGAAGGAGAAGGTTGAGGAGGGAATATTTAGAAGGGCCTGTGGTGATAGGACAAGGGGCAATGGTTTGAAAGTGGAGCAGAGCAGATTTAGGTTGGACATTAGGAGAAAGTTCTTTACAATGAGAATGATGCAATACTGGAACAGGATGCTCAGGGAAGTGGTTGAGGCTTCTTTCCAGCAGACATTGAAGGTTAGACTTGATGTAGCCTTGGGGAGCCTGCTCTAGTTGGAGGTGTCCCTGCTGACTGCAGGGGAGTTGGACAAGATGCCCTCTGAGGTCCCTTCCAACATGATGCAATCTGTGAATATGGATTTGTATAAGCCTTAGATGTCTTCTGCATAATAAAACTTGCAGGTGGATTTGACTTATTGAGGGATTCTGTGCTTGACATGACAAAAATTTTTCATATGAGCTGTCAATGAAGTGGCACAATTTGAACTGCGGAGAAGCATTTGGAAGTACTGTGTATTGCTGGTGATGTTGTCTGGATACACAGCTTGCATTCATGTACCTTATACAGACACATCTCTAGGACAATTTTTTTCACTGAAAGAGCAGTCATACATTGGAACAGGCTGCCCAGGGAGGTGGTGATGTGGGTTTGGGAGTTACCCACCCTACCACACTTTGTAAAATGACCCAGACTAGAACTCAGCCGGCTGGAAGTTTAAATGAAGCTCTATTTACAGCTCAGCACAATGTACAAGCAGATATATACACTATATACAGGAATATTTACAGAAATATACAAGGTAAAGGTAATACAGAAACACAACACCCCTCCCAGAAATCAGAGACCCCAGGAGGGGCTCCCAACCACCCTTCCACCTTCTCCCCACCCCTATACCTTACCCCAAGGTTTTGAGGATCGGCCAGAGGAGGAGTTAGAAGAAAAGTGATTAGTGAAATTAATTTGTCGGAGAGAAGAAGCCAGAAGTTGCAGGATAGCCCCAGACACTGTATCCCAGAGAGTGCCCCAAGCCCGACTGTCTTATCTTTTGTTTTGGGTTCTTTCTTAAGCATAACAGCAAGCCTATGAGTGAAGTAGACATCACCATTGTTTTCTTTTCACAGCCTATAATATAATTTTCTCTATTAAAATATTCCAATTAGCCTTAAACCAGCACAGGTGTTCAAGTCACCATCCCTGGAGGTGTTTAAAGGTTGTTTAAATGTGGTGCCTAGCATTATGAGTTAGTGGTAATCTTGGTAGAGTGGTTAATGTTTGGACCTGATGACCTCAGGGGTCTTCTCTGACATAAATCATAGAATCATAGGATCATAGAATGGTAAGGTTGGAAGTGACCTCAAAGATCATCCAGTTCCACCCCCCTGCCATAGGCAGGGACACCTCCCACTAGCACAGGTCACTCAAGGCCTCGTCCAACCTGGCCTTGAACACCTCCAGGGAGGGAGCAGCCACAACCTCCCTGGGCAACCTGTTCCAGTGTCTCACCATCCTCACTTTAAAGAACTTCCTCCTAACATCCAGTCTAAATCTTCCCTCTGCCAGATTAAACCCATTGCCCCTTGTCCTGGCATTACAAGACCTTGTAAATAGTCCCTCCCCAGCCTTCCTGTCGGCCCCCTTCAGATACTGGAAGGCTACTATAAGGTCTGATTCTATGAGTCTGAGATGCCAGGTTAAATAACTCAAAACATAACTCCAAAACTGAAGGAAATACTTTAAAGTATTTTCGATTCATTTTTCTGTTGTCAACTAAAGTGAAAAAGCAACTTGCTCAGAACTTTCAGGTCAATATCTGCAAGAATCCTTCATGTTTTACAGTGTTTCAGGATGCTCAGTGCTTCTGGGCAAAATCTGCTATGGAACAATGAAAATTCTTTATCGTAATTGCAGCTAATTTTGATGTGAAAAATAAGAAAAAGACTCGCACATATCTTTTCTTCTATTTTTTAAGCTGACTGGATAATTTACATTTTAAGTGCTCATTAAGGTGAAAAATGTCAGAACTGTAAAAAGAGCAAATAAATTACCTTCATGTGTTGTTTTTTTTTTTTTTCTTCCCCCCTCCCCCCCTTTTTTTTTTATTTTGACACCACAAAAAAAAAAAAAAAAAAAAGAATCTCAATTAATAAGGGAATGAATTTATAATATGTCAAATCACATGCTGGTCGAACACCATTACAGTTAATTTTAATTAGGCCTTTTTCACTGCCTGTAGACAAGAGGACCTGCAGCAGAGCTTCAAATACTATCACTGCTGTTAGAGAGTTACTAGTGGTTAAAATCAATTATATTTTATGAGATGTTCTTGCTCATGATTTTATTGCTTCTGCTGAATGATCATAAGGTTCACTGTCATCCAGATGCTTTGCAGAAACATGCTCAGAGTGTCCAGTTCTTGAGACTTCCAACTTCAGCCTTTGTAAAGAACATCTACAGTTTCCAAAAGCCCTTGAAGAGTGTTTAGAAGGGTGTCAATTCACTATGGCTAGTTAGAAATGCAAATCTCAATTGAGACAGAATCACAGAATGCTAAGGTTGGAACGGACCTCCAGAGATCATCCAGTCCAAACCTGTTCCAGTATTTTACCACCCTCATTGTGCAGAACTTCCTCCTGATGTCGACTAAATCTGCCCTGCTCTAGTCTCAAACTATTGCCCCTCATCCTATCACCACAGGCCCTTCGAAACAGTCCCTCCCCAGCCTTCCTGTAGATCCCCTTCAGGTCCTGAAATGCATCTCTAAGATCTTCCCAGAGCCTTCTCTTCTCCAGGCTGATCAGCCCCAATTCTTTCAGTCTATCTTCATAAGAGAGGTGCCCCCTGATCATCTTTGTGGACCTCCTCTGGACCCTCTCCAGCAGATCCATGTCCCTTTTGTTTTGGAGGTCCTGTAGCTGTACACAGCACTGCAGATGAGGTCTCACCAGAGCAGAGCAAAGTGGCGGAATCCCCTCTTTCCATCTGCTGGCCACACTGCTTTTGATGCAGCCCAGGCTGCCATTGGCCTTTTGAGCTGCAAGTGCCCATTGCTGGCTCATGTCCAGCTTCTCACCCACCAGCACCCCCAAGGCCTTTTCTTCAGGGCTGCTCTCAATCTCATCATGCCCAGCCTCGGACTGATATTGAGGGTCACCCTGACTGACATGCAGGACCTTGTGCTTTGCCTTATTGAACCTCATGAGATTCCCCTCAGCTCACCTCCCCAGCCTGTCCAGGTCCTTTTGGATGGCATCTTGTTTTCGGTTTTATCAATGGCACCACTCAGCTTGGCATCATCTGCAAACAGGCTGAGAGTGCAATGGATGGATTCTGGAGCAGACCAATGTACTCCTGCAATCCTTTCATCCTGCAGGGTGCCTCTATACTCTTTATCCTCAGAGATGGTAAGAAGCAAAGCAGCAAACAGCAAGCAAACTTTAAGATATCTGTACAGAGGAAAGGTCTTTAAGCTTCCCAGAAGGGATGTCTTCTTGGATAGATGCTTCAGTCAGAGATTTCTGGAACAACAAAAGGTGTGCAGTGTGTAAATTCACTTCTTTTGCTACTCAGGGATGGCAGATGACAGGCGAGCTTTAAGGAGTCTATTAAATCAGATCTGTTACTGAGCAGACACAGCCTAGCAGGGGTTATAAACAATGCACTCTGCCTGCTTCTGACAGCCAGTGAGAGGCAGATGGATACCTCCAGCTCATACCCTGGCATGCAAAGGCACAGCCATCAGGTTAGAACAAGGGAGCTGAAAGCCCTCAGACTAAGTGATGCTCATTTGAAAATAGGATCTGAAGGGAGTACAGGAGATAGACAGATATTCATCTGGGTACCCAGGTCATTGTAATCCTGAGAGGAAATGGAAAGCCTACACTGACTGCTTGTTGAGAGAACTTGTGGGAGTGCAGCACGGTGCCTTTCCCTGAGGGAGAAGAGGGAAAAGCAGCAAGTGACAGTAAGATGCACTGAATCATGGAATTACAGAATCATAGAATCATTAGGGTTGGAAAAGACTTGTGAGATCACCAAGTCCAACTGTCAAGCCAATACCACCATGCCTACTAAACCATGTCCCAAAGTGCCATCCATGTCTACGTATTTTTGAACACCTCCAGGGATGGCGACTCCACCACCTCCCTGAGCAGGCTGTTTCAATGTCTGATCACTCCTTCAAGAAAGAATTTTTTCCTAATATGCAAACAAAACCTCCCCTGGAACAATTTTAGGCCATTTCCTCTTGTTCTCACACATTCCTTGGAAGAGACCAACACCCACCTCACCCCAGCCTCCTTTCAGGGAGCTGTAGAGAGGCAGAAGGTCTCCCTGCAGCTTGCTTTTCTCAAGACTAAACAACCCCAATTCCCTCAGCTCCTCCTCACCAGACCTGTTCTCCAGAACATTTGCCATGTTTGTTGTCCATCTCTGGTCATGCTCCAGCACCTCAATGTCCTTCCTGGAGTGAGGGTTCCAAAACTGAACCCACTACTCAAGGTGGCCACACTGTTGCAGATCCAGGCCAGGACATTGGGGGCCTTCTTGGCCACCTGGGCACCCACTGGTTCATCTTCAGGTGGCTTTCAACAAATACCCCCAGGTCCTTTTCTGCTGGGCAGCTTCCCAGCCACTTTTCCCCAAGCCTGGCCTGCTTGAACTGAGAGCCAGGAGCTGGAGACTGATGTGGGAGGGGAACAACCTCTGTCTGGGGGTCTGAGGCAGAGTTTGACATGACAACCTACAACCTCCAAAAGGGGAATTAACCTTCTCTAAAATGATAGTTTGGGTTTAACTGTTTAACATTGTTCCTTTTGTTTCATTATGGTTTTCTTCCTTTCTTTTGGTACTGCAGCCCATGTTGGTTGGAACAATAGGAAATTCTACATGCAGTCTTGGAAGGAAAGCTGTCTTTATTGTACAGGGTGTAGGAATGAGGGAAAGAAAATTGTCTGGTAGGGAATTGGAAGGGAAAAGGCATGGACAAGAATAAAAGGAAAGAATTGAAATTGCTTTGGGTAACTTGAGAGCAAAACCAACACGAATATATGAGCCTCCTTATCTGTAATCCTGACTTCTTAAGATACACCTTAAAGACACACAGAAAATACCCAGATAAAAACAAAACAAGCAGAAGGCTTCAGGGAGATCTTCTGGTGGCCTTTCAGTACTTTAAAGGGGTCAATCAGAAAGCTAGGGGCAGACTTTTGATCAGGGTCAGTTGTAACAGGACAAGGGTCGATGGTTTGCAGCTAACATAAGGAGGTTTAGACTAGAGGGAAGGAGGAGGTTTTTGACATAGAGGGTAATGAGACCCTGGCCCAAGTTGCCCAGACAGATGGGAGGTGCCCCATCCCTGGAACCATTGCAGGTCAGGTTGTTTGGGGATCTGAGCAACCTGCTCTAGTCACAGCTGTCCCTGCTCACTGCAAAGGGATTGGGCTCAATGACCTTTAAAGGTCCTTTCCAATCCAAACCATTCCACAATCCTATGAATCCCAAATGAATAAACAACCCACTGTAGCACCCAGACCCCCACACCAGGTTTTAGCTCTCTGATTAGCAAGGATCCAGGTCCTGGTTCTGATATGGCTAAGATTGGATCATATTGCTCTGATAAAAGCCTGAGAAAAGGCAAATGGCAGAGACAGGCTGGACTGTTGGGACGGCCAATGTCAGCAGCTCATGGCTTCAAGAGAAAAACCACCACTGTGGAAAGGTGAAAACTGCTGTTGGACATAAACAGGGAGGCTAGTCTGAATCTATGAGGTTGAACATATCCTTCTTGCAGAGTTCCTCTGTAGGTAGCTGCTGGTGCCTGAACAAACCGATGAGGAAAAAAGGAGAGGATTTACAGAACTTACCCAGAATATTCTTTTATATTCAGTTGCCAGACAACTCGATAGATAGATTTACATTTCTCTTCACTATTAGGTCCTTGCATCCCCCCAAAAGTTATTTTTAATGACACTGAGCTTCGAAATTCATCTAGGCATAGCATTGTTCTTTCCACTTTTGCATAATGAACAGTGGCTTTTCATTAAAAAGAAAGCCCAATGAAGGCCAAAAAATGTTTTATTTTATTTGTCTGAAATACAAAACCAGCCTGACTTTGAATTCAGAGAATCTGTTTGTCATGCTAGCTGCATCTCTGCTTTTCCTGGAGGGGGTTGTGGTTTTTTTTGTTTGGCTTTTTGTTTTTATT
>WBNM01022760.1:0-74072 GCA_013399055.1 Ramphastos sulfuratus | reverse complement strand
GTTTCCTTTTCACAGCCTATAATATAATTTTCTCTATTAAAATATTCCAATTAGCCTTAAACCAGCACAATCTGCCAATTTTTGGAGTTTTCTAAAAAAATTACATGTTTACGTGTATTTATTTTGTCTCCATAAAACTCTTAATCTCATTGGCCATTTGCATTCAAATTCAAATAATATATTTTTTTTTTAGATAAGAACAATTTTTAAAGGTTCTTTTCTATTAGCCAAACAACAGTGGCCGAGAAGAGTGTGGCCAGCAGGTCCTTCTCCCCCTCTACTCTGCTCTACAGAGACTATATCTGGAGTACTGGGTCTAGTTCTGGGCTTCTCAGTTCAAGAGAGACATGGAACTACTGGAGAGAGTCCAGAAATTGCTACAAAGATGCTGAGGGGCCTGGAGGAAAGGCTGAGAGACATGGAGCTGTTGAGCATGGGGAAGAGCAGCCTGAGAGGGGATCTGATCAATACTCAGCAAGAGTTAACGGGTGGGGAGCAAGAGGATGGAGCCGGACTTTTGTCGGTGGTGTCCAGTGACAGGAACAACAGACACAAACTGGAACCCAGGAGGTTCCACCTGAACAGGAGGAGAAATCTCTTTGATCTGAGGGTGCTGGAGCCCTGAAGCAGGCTGCCCAGAGAGGTTGTGGAGTCTTCTCTGGAGAGATTCCAAGCCCACCTGGATATCATGATCCTGGGCAATCTGTTGTGGGTGCCCCTGTTTGAGCATGGGGGTTGGACTGGATGATTTCCAGAGGTCCCTTCCAACCACCAGCAAGGTGGGGTTCTGTTATAAATTGACTAAATCTTCCTTTCCCTATTTGTTCCTACCCAGATACATGAGAGATGAGAAATGATGAAAACAATCACATGAAGCAGCGACTTGTTTGCAAAACACCACAAGTCAAGTCAAGTTCTGCCAGGAACTCTTTCATCCCACCCACCATCTATTCCTGCCAATTTTTGTTTCTCACTGTGACAGTTCAATTTGCAATTTGATTAATGACTTCATTCCAGTGCTTGGAGTATGTTTTATATTACTAGTTCCAGAAAAGAAAGGAAGGTAATTAGATAAATACAGTGAAGTAGCTCAAAAGACTTCTTAAAGTTGTTAATCTAGTAAGAAAGTAGCATAAATAAATATGACAGAATGAGGGGGCCTCTAAAAATATCCCCTTCAAAGTGAAGGTTGCCTTTTTTTTCCTGCATTTTTTGCTACTGATGGGAAGAAGGCAGCCAGGTCTTTGCTAAATGCACCAGGGAGCACGAGGAGTGCCTGAAATGTTACCCTGGTCTAAATTATGGAGCAGGCCTTAGAAGTGAACCTTCATGTTCACCTGCAGGTCGCTGCCCATAAAGCACAGCAAAACCACTTTGAACAACTCACTTTAATTATGGTTCACAAATGCTGTTCTTTGTGCCAAGCTGATAATTGAGATAGTTATTTGCCATGAGGTGCAACAGCAGCTGTGGACTATAACACAGGCAAGTCATCTTTGCAATGCTCATTATTTTTCACTAATTGACTAATTTTACCCTTCACACCTGTCTTGTATAAAGCTTGGTGGTATCACAATAGCCTAAGAAGTTGATATATATCCCCTGAGACAATTTATAGCTCTCTCCTTTGGGACATTATGAAAAATCTCTCAAGATGCCATATTTTAACTGTTTGTTCAAGACAGCAGCATGGCAGGAAAGGTGGTGGTGGATGACAAGCTGGACATTGAGTCAGGAATGGGCACTTGCAGCCCAAAAGGTCAGTGGCAGCCTGGGCTGAATCAAAAGCAATGTGGCCAGAAGATGGAGAGAGGGGATTCTGCCACTTTGCTCTGCTCTGGTGAGACCTCACCTGCAGTGCTGTGTCCACATTTGGGTCCCCCAACGCAAGAGGGACATGGACCTGATGGAGTGGGTACTTGGCCTTGTTGAACTTCATGAGTTTGTCTTGGGCCCACCTCTCGAACCCATCCAGGTCCCTCTGGATGGATCTCTTCCCTCCAGCATGTCAATCACACCACACAGCTTGGTGTCACCCTCAGACTTGCTGAGAGTACCTCAATCCCACCTACCATGCCACTGACAAAGACGTTAAGCAGCACTGGTCCCTGCACCCATCCCAGAGGGACAGCATTTGTCACTGGTCTCCATTTGGACACTAAGTAGCTGACTGCAACTCCCTGAGAGCAGCCATCCAGCCAATTCCAGCAGCCACTCCTCAAGTCCATGTTTGTCCAGTTTGGTGACCAGGATGTCATGTGGATATGTCCACACACATTTTAACAGGGAGAATGCTGGGCAGGAAAAAAAAATAATCACTTTTAGAAATTGTTCCTAGTGCTTATCTCAGAATGTAGGATAAAAGATTAAAGTGGCCACCTGGAAATCAAGTTTTTGTTATGACCTCAGATTTACTGGAGTTGCAGGACAGCACAATAAGAAGCAGACAAAGCAACATTTTTTTTCTGTTGTTAATGTGACAGTTACAGTTATTATTACTCATATAATTAAAAAAAAAAAAAAAAGCCTCACAATTACTGTTCATCAATATTCGGCTCCCTAGGGAAGAGAAAAATGCCAGATAAGGATCCCATATGTTGTTGAAGGAGAAAAGATGGATCTTGGCAACAGTTCAGTGTAAGGAAAGTAGCTCCCCTAACGCAGTTAGTTCCCCTAAAGATGTTTTACACTACAGCAGAACTGTGGTGAGGTGGTCTTTAGGAAATTACTCTGCTTGGGAACTCTTTCACTTGAGAGTGTCCCACATCCTTTCTATATGCTATAAAATGTCATGGCAGTGTGCTCCTCCCAGTGTTATCTTCTGACATGGCATTGAACAGCCACACATTACCATCCTGTCTGTGGCAGTTAGTGACAATAATGGGCTCAAAGAACTGAATTTCTGCTACTTTCACACAGTTGTGTGAAGAAATTACTCTGTCCTGTAGCAACAAACTGTATTTTCTCTGCTGATAAGCTCTGGAAAATTCCAGTCTGCAGCTCATCAGAAGCATCTTTGGATTGATGTTATCTGAGGAGTTGAGTAACAACACCAAACCTACAAGGGCCATTCAGTTATTAAAGTTATTAAAGAAGAGGCTGGAGGAATGGGCTCAGAAGAATCCCACCAAATGATCAAGGACTGATGTGGGTTTGGGAGTCACCCGCTCCCCACACTTTGTAAAATGACCCAGGCTAAAACTCAGTCAGCTGGAAGTTTAGATGAAGTTCTATTTACAGCTCAGCACAATGTACAAGCAGATATATACACTATATACAGGAATATTTACAGAAATATACAAGGTAAAGGTGATACAGAAACACAACACCCCTCCCAGAAATCAGAGACCCCAGGAGGGGCTCCCAACCACCCTTCCACCTTCTCCCCACCCCTATACCTTACCCCAAGGTTTTGAGGATCGGCCAGAGGAGGAGTTAGAAGAAAAAGTGGTTAGTGAATTTAATTTGTTGGAGAGAAGAAGCCAGAAGTTGCAGGACAGCCACAGACACTGTACCCCAGAGAGTGCCACAAGCCCAACTGTCTTATCTAATGTTTATATTCTTAGTTTTATTCATGTCAGCAAGCCTATGAGTGAAGTAGACATCACCATTGTTTCCTTTTCACAGCCTATAATATAATTTTCTCTATTAAAATATTCCAATTAGCCTTAAACCAGCACAAGGACAAAGGCAAAGCCCCATGTCTGTCTGGAATGGGCCTCAAGGTGCTTCCTCAAGGGCTGAGCCTGCCTGGCCAGTGGTGAATCCACAGGGAAGACTACAGACAAATGTGGGACCAGAAAGGAGCGCTAGGAGAATGCCTGGCTTTTTTTCAAATTCCCATGCAGATGTGTCTCTTCCTCTCTGCTGTTTCAGTTTTATTCCTTAGACACTTAGCTCCATGACTCTGAGTTGATCTGCTCAGAGCAGGCATCTCCTCTGGTAGATCCCATAGGCAGAGATGAACCAACACAGGCACATCATCTCCTGCCCATTCCTCATTTGAAAATACTGAAATGACAGCTGACAGCCCTTTAATGGTGTGGCTCAGTGGAGGTCAGCGCTAAGGATGAAGTCATGACATTCAGCTTCATCATGCATTTCCTCCTCTTCACATCCAGAGATGCAAAGATGTATGAAGAGCTGCTGAATGACCTCTGGATGCCAGGCTGATTAATTGGTGGGATTTGCTTTCACCACTGGGTACCAAGTGGCCTGTCAGATTAACGATCATTCACTCAGAAGGCTATTTCTCTTCCAGTGCCTTCTCCTAAAGTCCCTGCAACATGCATCATGCAGTATGAGGAGTTGCCAATAAACTATTTTGGGCTCCATGGAAGCCACTTTTAAGCATCCTCTTTCTTGCACATGGGTTGAAAAAAGAAAGCATCACCAAAGTAAGGTTGGTACATCACATGACAGAAGTATGATACAACGGACAGTAACAATGTTGGTATTTTAATAAGCAGGTCTAGTTTTCAAAAATTATTACATCCAGGAATTTCCTGAATCTCACAGGGTGCCTAAAATCTTGTCTTCTGCAGAAGTGAAAAAGCAGGAGCCAAGTCCTCTATTCCAGGCTTTATGCTGGTCTGCTTCCACACAAGCCTGAGTCCAAATCACAGAATAATCATCCATTCTGGAAATAATTTCAGGCCTTCACTTGTCTTACAGAGACAACTTAGTGGTCACCAGAATTGGGTTTAGATGACCAGAAGTAGTGGCCTAAAAAAGAAAACAGTCCTGTCATGAGCTCGTGTTCCTCCTGTGTCCTTTTCACAAAGTCATGAAATGATAGAGATTGGGAAAGACCTCTGGAGATCTGCCCTGCTAAAGTAGGGCCACCCACAGCAGTTTACCCATGATCATAATGAACAGGTGTGTTTAGAATCTCTCCAGAGAAGGAGACTCCACAACCTCTCTAGGCAGCCTGCCTCAGGTCTCCAGCACCTTCACAGCAATGAAGTTTCTCTTCCTGTTCAGATGAAACTTCCTGGTTTACAGTTTGTGCCTGTTGCCTGTCCTGTCATTGGACATCACTCAAAAGAGTCTGGACTCATCCACTTGTCCTCCACTCTTTAGTTATTGATTAACATTGAGAAGATCTTGTCTCACATGCCACTCAGATCTGATGACTTGATCTGATATTAGGGTCTCTGGAGGCTTCCTTAAAGAAGAAAAAGATGTGTCTGCTGTAAACTATGGTGCATTGTAAGAGCCAGTACAGTGAAGTAGATCCTTGAGTAGTATTAGCAGACTGAAGTGCTTGATCTAGTTGAAAACCCACCCAGCCATTGTGATGCTGGGAAGCCTGCTCTGGGTGACTGCTGCTTTAGCAGGGGAGTTGGACCAGGTGATCCCTAGAGGTTTCTCCCAACTGCCACCATGCTGGGATCCTGTGATTAGCAAATTCCAAGCCTGGCTCCTGTGCACAGCTCAGACTTTGTGTAGCTCCAGATTCAGCCCCAGCTCTGGAGCTGCCCATGTTACTGTGTTATTTTCCATTCCAAAAAATTGAATCCAGAGCCATAGGTAGGAAAATTCAAATGAGAAAGTTCCTAACGCAGCCTAGCTATGACATGATTACAACTAGGTTAAATGTATTAGTTCTCCACATATTACACTAGAGGTCATACAACATCTAATTTATTTCCCTGACTTTCACATTTCACACTCCCCTGAATGTAATTTCTTTCAATTCTCCCCGCTGTTGGTAATTGGTGTGCCACACATCTCTCTCTTCTCAACAGACTCGCTCTGATTATATTGGTGCTGCATTCTGTCTATCTATTAAGAACCAGGGATCAAACTTTCCCCCAGGCTGGGTTTCCATTTCTGTCTCTCATACTCATTCATTTGTTAAGGGCATGAAGTCCTCATATATTTCACATTTAGAAAGGTTAGTAATTTCTTAAGAAGAAAAAAAAAACCAAAACACAAAAACAACACACACAACACAACCCCACAACACTTGGCAGTGGCGGAGGCTGTTGCTCAGACCTCACATTTTTGTCTTGGACTTCACCTGCCCCTGAGATGTGCTGCACTATTTTCAGAAACATCTCATTCCACACAGGCAGGGATTTAATCTCAGCTTGCAAGACCTTTAAATGACAGCCATGATGAAATGTAAAGTTTGGATTATTTTGTAAGCTGTTGCAGGAGCAATGGAATATTGAAAGAGACAGGAGTTAGTTGTGTTTTCAGCTCTCAAAGGTCTTGCTACTTCTCTCACATTCATGAACAGTTTCTCCACTTCTGCTTCTGTTTGTAGCACTGATTTTATGACTGTGGCAATCTACTGAGTTCCAGCAAGAAGGTATTTCTTACATCTAGGTTTCAAAGAATCACAGAATCACTGAATGTTAGAGATTGGAAGGGACCTCTGGAAATCATCAAGTTCAACCCCCTTGCCAAAGCAGGTTCACCTAGGACAGGTCACACAGGAACACACCCAGGTGGGTTTTGAAAGTCTCTGTAGAAGGAGACTCCACAATCAATCTCAGCAGCCTGCTCCAGGGCTCCAGCACCCTCACAGTAACGACGTTTCTCCTCATGTTCACACAGAACTTCCTGGGTTCCAGCTTGTATCTATTATTCCTCGTCCAGTAATAACTGAGCATTACCAAAAAGAGCCTTGACACCTACCCCTCATACACCATAGACATTGATAAGATCTCCTCTCAGCTTTCTCCAGATCAAACAGCCCCAGGTCTTTCTTCATAGGAGAGTTGTTTTGGCGCCCCAACAACCCTTGTAGCCTCTATTGTACTCTCTCCAGCAGATCCCTGTCTCTGTTGAACTGAGGAGGCCAAAACTGGATGCTGTATTTCAGATGTGGTCTCACCAGGGCAGAGCAGAGGGGCAGGAGAACCTCCCTAGACCTGCTGGACACACTTTTTCTTGATGGATCCCAGGACAGCATTCTTGACCTTGGCCACATTGCTGTCCCGTGGGGAACTTGCTGTCCTCTAGGAAAGGTTTAAAATACAGCTCTGAATCTGAGCTGTCATTTTTTGGAAAAAAACCGCATGCAGATCCTTAGGATGGAGACTGCATCATTGTTCCTCAGCTTCAAGTGCTTCAGTCTCCAGTGAAATATTCCTATAGTCTATCTCTTACGTATTCCCTCTTACTAATCCTGTGGCAGGCAGAACCAGGATCTCTTTGCACCTGACCTCCCTCTATCATTTTAACTGCTTCACACTGTTCCTCAAGTGGTAAGAACCTGTCTTTTGTTATTCTCTTGATACCTGACTGAAATAATTATTACTTTTCCTTCACATTTAGAACTGTAAGTGATGTGGAAAAGACCTGTGAGCCAGTAGGAAGAAAGGTTGTAAGAAGGAGAAAGAAATACATATGGATGTTTACCCAGCATGCTGTCTCTCTTGGCAAATCCTCCTCTTCTTCTCATCATAGAATGGTTTGGGTTGGAAGGGACTTCCAAAGGTCATCTAGTCTAACCTCCCTGCAATCAGCAGGGACAGCCTCCACTGGATCAGACTACTCAGAGCCTTGGTGAGCCTCATCTTGAATATCTCCTCAACTACATGCCTGGGCAACCTGTTGCAGTGTTCCACCACCCTCACAGTGCAGAACTTGTTCCTAACGACCAATTTAAATCTCCTCTTCTCTCATTTCAAACCATTGTCCCTCATCCTATCACTGCAGGCTTTTGTAAACAGTCCCTCTTCAATCTTCTTGTAGGTCCACTTCAGATACTGGAAGGCTGCTATTAGGTCTCTGCAGAGCCTTCTCAAGGCCATTTGCTCTCCTTACTTGTTATCTGGCAGAAGAGACTGACCTCCATCTCACTCCAGCCTCCTTTCAGGGAGCTGTAGAGAGCAATGAAGTCTCCACTTAGCCTCCTTTTCTGCAAGCTAAACAACCCCAGTTCCCTCAGCTGCTCCTCCCCAGACCTGTTCTCCGGACCCTTCAACAGCTTTATTACCCTTCTCTGGACACACTGCAGTCCCTTAATGTCCTTCTTGGTGTGAGAGGCCCAAACCTGAACCCAGTATTTGCCTACTGCTGCAGGTCATTGAAATGCTGCTGTACCATCCTGCAGCCATTACTGCACACAAGTATCTCCTGTTGCCTTCCAGGGAGAACAAATAATAATTCAAATTAACCTTACTGTGTAATGAAATTTTGTTACGTATCATTATGTTATACTATATAATGGCTATAAATCAATCCTAGGAAGCCATTTGTTGAAATGATGGGGTTTTTCGTGTGACAGAGTGAAGCTAGAATCCTCCCTATGATTAATTCTTCAAATAACAGCAAAGTACAAAGTGGAAAACATATAATTTTGTAAAATGACAGCAGTTTGGGACCCTCAAAACGATTCATTATGTTTAAGAACCAATAGAGAGGCCTCTTCAACAGTATATATCATGTAATTTAATTATAACAAGGAAGTTGGTTTTGCCTGACAGCCTTCTGGAGGAAAATGTGCTCAAGTGCCCACACAGCCAGCTGTCACACTTTCCTCCCTTCCTCTGGACCAGACTAGCTTGCAATCTTTAACGAGTGTCATTCTGCATTTAGGACAAGGGGAAATAATCTCAAGTTGCACCAGGGGAGGTTTAGAATCAAATAATCAGAGAATCATTCAGATTGGAAAAGACCCTGGAGATCATCAAGTCCAACCATTAACCCTACTCTACCAAGTTCACCACTAAACCACATCACTAAGCACTGTATCTAAATGACCTTTGAACACCTCCAGGAATGGTGATGCCACCACCTCCCTGGGCAGCCTGTCCCAATGCTTGATCACTCTTTCTGTGAAAAAAACGTTTCCTAATGNGCCTCAGTTCTCTCAGCTGCTCTTTATGACTCATTCTCTAAGCTCTTCAGCACCTTAGTTGGTCTTCTTTGCACCTGCTCCAGCACCTCAGTGTCTTTGTTGTACTGAAGTGCCCAAACCTGAACCCAGTACTCCAGATGTGGCCTCACCAATGTTGAGTACAGGGAGGCAATCACTACCCTAATACTGCTAGTCACACCATTGCTCATCCAAGCCAGAATACCATTGGCTTAGGTTGGATATTAGGAACAATTTCTGCACTGCAAGTGTAGTCAGGTGTTGGAACAGGCTGCCCAGGGAGGTGGTGGAGTCACCATCCCTGGAGATGTTCAAGAAATATGTAGATATGGCACTTTGGAAGGTAATCTTTAATTCCCCTTCCAATCTGAACCATTCTGTAATTCTATGATTCTGTAGTTTAGTGGGCACAGCAATGTTGGGTTGATTGTTGAACTTGGTGATCTTTAAGGTCTTTTCCAGTCTGAATGATTTTCATGATTTCTAGAGCCTCAAAGCAATCTGTTGGCTGTTTACTAAGAACATTTCCAGCCTTTCCAGTTAAGAAACATATCTACAGGCTACTTTTGATTTTGCAAAGTGCTGTGTTTCATCAATAGGTGCTGCTTTCAGAGATTTTCCATTTGTTGTTTTAAATGTTCCTGAATGAATCAGGCAGATTGCTCCCCTGCCTTTTTGCTTCTCCGGCAATTTTTATTGTATTGTATTGTATTGGAATGGGCTCAGGGAGGCGGTGGAGTCGCCGTCCCTGGAGGTGTACAAGAAAAGACTGGATGGGGCACTTAGTGCCATGGTCTAGTTGATTGGATAGGGGAGGGTGATAGGTTGGACTGAATGATCTTGGAGGTCTCTTCCAACCTGGTCGATTTTATGATTCTTTGATTCTATATAAATGTAAAGCTCCCAGTCAGGTTGTTTCTACATTTCCAAGCCAATCTTTTCCAAAAATTCCCAAAACCCAACAGAATAAAAAGAGAAGGGAAAATGTAATCTTTTAGGGGAAGCTACTAACTTCAGCGCTTGTTTTCTTCTTTCCTGCTCAGAGACTCCCCACCTTTTTAAAGAGCACAATTACAGAAAGGTGAATTGGCCTTGATTCACCATCACTTTTTGCTAGTTTTATGTTAAGTGTTGCTTTTAATGTCATTACAAAGGCATAAAACTAAAATAGGGCAGTAGTAATTCAATTCCAACACACATCCCAGGTAATAAAAATGTCTGCAGGGAAAGAGCTTTAAATATATTTAGATAAATAGATGCTTCAGCCCACCAACACACACAGGTTTATGACTACCCCTGATCCATGGCAGACTGCTCATCTCAATCTCTGGGAGTTCCAAACGTGTGAACTGGGGGTAGGTTATGCCTCACAGAGATCATAACATCTTTAGTATTTTGGTTTTCCTTCTTTACCTTGCTTGATGTTGCTGGAGAAATCAGATTTGCAAAACAAAATAGTTTAGTCCTCAGGTCGCTCAGTAATTCCTAGCAGCCAACATCATTCCTGGTGCAGCTCCATCTGTTCCCAACAAAATTACGTGTGGTGAATGTTGCCCAAAGTGTTTAAAGCTTGAGGAGCCATTAATTTTTGTAAATTTTGGAGGCACTACCAAGATGAGAAGGAGAGGGGTTAGTGATGTAATTTGGGAGGCAATGGGTAAGAAAAGGATTTAATTAAGGGTAATGAGGAGGCATTAAAGCAAAGGAAATTTGCCAGTAGGTTGATTTAAAAACATATACATATTCTCAGAGCTCAGATCAATTTAACAGTTCAGTAGTCATCAGAATAACGTTGAAGTCCCACTGTTTAAAGCAATTAAATGCATGTGCTTCACACAGCAAACACATATAAACCAGAAACAGCAAATGGCACAGGTCTGCTTCGTCACCAAGTGCTGCTAGTTTGAAATTGTTCCCAGCGTGATGGCAATGCCTGGTGAAACACAGCAACGTTGTCAATTAAGTGGATTATTAATTTGTCATCTTTGATGCATGTTTCTTTGTTTTTGTCAAGGGTCAGGGCTGGGCTGGCCACCAGATCAGAGCCAGAGGCTTACCGTGAAGCCTTCTGCCTTCCCAAAGGAAAAAGAATGGCAAGAAGGGAGAGAGACTGAGGGGTGGGAAAGAAACTAAACCATTTGGGTTGGAAAGAGGAAAAATCCCATGGAATAGAGACAGAGAGATGAAAACCAAGAGCCAAACCAGCTGCTGATGACAATGGTCTCACCGCTGGCACCACTGATGCTGGGGGCAGGCACTGGGCAAATCCAGTGCTTGGACTCAGCACCAGATGGGAACCAAATTCAGGTGCTGAATTACGGAACTGGATTCAGGAAGACACAGATCAGGATGGAAGGCAGAAGGGACAGAGTCATCCTGGGACACCAGCCAGTGAAGAAGTAGCTTGACCCTGGTGATGCCTCAGCTTGCTCCTGAAGATTCCATCCATGAGATACATCCCTCGTTGGTCAGTTGAGCATTAACTGTCCTGTCTGCTCCTCTCTCCAGGTGCCACCTCTGCCTTCCTGCCCCCCAAGGAGGGGCATACACTGTGACAGTGCCCTTGGTCTGCAGAGGAGCAAGCCTAAGGCAGAGGCTTTCTGCAGCCCAGCCTTTGGCAGGAACTCTGTCTATCAGCTTCTCCCTGCTAGAAACAGCCCCTGGCTGTGCAAACCCGCCCTGAGCTTCAGAAAGTGCCTGAGTGAGCTGACCCTGAGCTGGGAAGTGACAGCACTGAGTAGAATTGGTTCTGGTTTGGCTCACAGCAGGACAGGTTTAAAGCTAGGTTACAACCACCCTGACAAAATGCAGTTAAGTGCAGAGTCTACTTTCAGCTTAATGTAAACCCTCTTTTCCTTTCACATGCTTGCTTTTCTTCTTTCCTTCAAGCTAACTACAATTAAATATTTCACTGAAACAGTGAAGAAAGTAATAAAACTTTCCAAAGAGCTGTGTAACTTGGAAGAATTATCCTCAATAGTAAAAATTAGAGGCTCTTATGTTTCAGTGGATCAAAAGTACTTTAAATGTTTATTACATAAATTCATCGCTGCTTATTTAGGTCCCGGTCCCATTCCGCGAGTATTTAATACCATTGATTCCCCATTTGGCATGACCATTAAAGGACAAGGCAGACACACATGCTCTGGAGAGAAGTTATTGAGTGGGGTGTTAAAAAGGTGAGCAGATTAAAAAGGCTACTTGCAAGAGACAGGCATGCAGAGTTAATGAAGTGTGGTCCCCACAATCCATCAGTTGTCACGTTGCAGCTATCCAGTGATAGAATCCATCGAGATGCCGTCAGATACACCCCAGTGCCTCACTGGGAACTCTGCCCTAGATATGTCATCATGCAGGTATTTAAGCACGGGGCCGAATTGTGTACAAAGCTTAATGTGGCTCTGGGCTTGTAAACTCTGACAGAGGCTTTATTTATTTGGTGATTTTTGTTTGTCTTCAGCACACCTCTGTTTACTGCATGTGTCTCAACAGGTGTTTTCCTAAGGTGCAGCAAGGTGGTTTTGGAACCAAGACTTCCTCACCATGTTTCAGTCACCAGAGATCATGGTTTAATCAATTTTAATGCTGATAGAAGAACTTTTAAAATTTAGCTCTTTTGACAGGTGTTTTTCCCTGATTATTTTTCACTGTGAATAGTGATTTTGGAGCTCCATCCTCTCCCTTTAAAAAGTGCACTTTTGTGCAGACTGATGACTCTGATGCTGTTTGTGCAAACAAAACACAGACAAAAACTAGACATAGGCTGAATACAAATGTAAACTGAAATCAGATTAAACTGGAACACAGCATCTTTAGGTAGCGAAACGGAATTCTTATCGAATGTGTGCTCTTGGTTGATTTGAGAAGGGCATTGCTTGCAAAGAGACAACTGATTATTATAGATGCCAGAAAAGGAGAGGAGCCCAAATAAACTTTTAGGTCTTTTTGCAAAGACTGCTGTCTAGGTTGTGAACTTCTGAGTGAGGCTTTCAGAGATGAGAAGAGACAGATATGAGCAAAAAGACCTCCTTACCTCAGGTGGCTTAAAGTCATGAGTCAAGTTGAGAAATGCAGCATCAGAAATTACACTGTATATTGTGGGTTTAAATGTTAACACACATGAGACCTGTATAGAGTGGATGGAATTTCACACAATCATAGAATGGTTTTGGGTTGGAAGATCATCTAGTTCCAACCTAAAAGGGACACCCTCTACTAGACCAGGTCGCTCCAGGCCCTGTTCAGCCTGGCCTTGAACACCTTCAGAGAGGGGGCATCCATGATTCCATGGGCAACCAATTCTAGTGTCTCACCACCCTCACTCTAAAGAATTTCTCCCTAATCTCCAATTTAAATATGCCCTCCTCACGTTTAAAGCCATTGCTCTGCTCCACTGAGACCCCACATGCAGTTCTGGGACAAGCTCTGGAGTCCTCAGCACGAGAGGCATGGAGCCATTGAAGCGGGGCCAGAGGAAGGCGCAATGATGATGGGAGGGCTGGAAGCCCTCTGCTCTGAGGCCAGGGTGAAGAATTGGAGTTGTTCAACCTGAAGAAGAGAAGGCTCCAGGGAGACCTTTTAGGATTTAGAAAGGGCTAATCAGAAAGCTGAGGACACACCTTTGAGGAGGGCCTGTTGCAACAGAACATGGGATGATGGTTTAAACTAAAAGAGAGAGATTTAGAGAGAAGGAAGAAATGTGTGACACTGAGGGTGGTGATACCCTGGCCCAGGTTGCCCAGAGAGGTGGGAAATGCCTGATCCCTTGGAACCATTCCAGGTCAGGATGTTTGAGGCTCTGAGCAATCTGCTCTAGTTGCAGTTGCCCCTGCTGACTGCGGAGGTTTGGACAGGATGAGCTTTAAAGGCCCCCTTCACAGCAAAGCATTCTATGATTTGCACATATGACTGGTCCAGAAGGTTTATTTAAGACAATTTCATGTGTTAAGATGTTAGTGTTAATTGATTGTAAGTTTTAAAAGAAATTATTATTAGTAGTAATAGTATTGCTGTTATTATTACTATTGCTATTGCTATTGTCATTATTATTTAAACTGGACAGATCTAAGATCTACTTTTAACTTTTCATATTGAAAACACAGCAGATTGTTAAAGGCCTGGTTTCTGCAGGCCTGCCTTCTGTTTTTCTGCTTATAGATGTCCCATCCCTGGAAGCATTCCAGGTCAAGTTGGATAGGTTTCTGAGCAACTAAATCTAGTTGAAGTTGTCCCTGCTCATTTAAAGGACTAGATGACCTTTAAAGGTCCCTTCCAACCCAAACTGTTCTGTGATTCTATGATTCTGTGATTAAAATGACTGTGAGTGACAGTGACGGTCATTGGTGCCAAGAACAACTAAGATCAGTGTACCATGCAGACATTCATTTATTTCCCCACCATGGTGCCCAGGAGAATTAGAAACCATGAAGACAGGTATTTTACCTCTCTACTGCAATCAATGTGCTAACCTGAATCTTAAAGAGGATAAAACTCATGTCCCAGGAAGAAATACTGATGAGTTTAAAGTAATTTTACTCCACTGATTTTCTACTTCAGGTCAGTAGAGGTTTCCTATGCTCTGAAGTCATGTTGAAGTTTCCATTGAATGGTTAGGTTGGAAGGGACTTAAAAGGTCATCTAATTTCAACACACCTGCCATGAGTGCTCTTATCTGGTGTCATTTGGTCAACTGTAGAAATCAAAGTTGCTTCCAAACTGATTTCTACAATCTACTTCCCCTATGTACTGCTCTTGGCTACTGCTGTGCCCACCACCTGCAGGAATCCTGTGCTGCACCCAGTTCCCCACCACTGCTCCCATCTCTGCCACTCCTATCTGCCTCTCCTGTCACTGCTCCTTCCCCTGCACCCCATCCTCTGCACACAGGAGCTTCCTTCTGTATCCTTCATGTTTCTCTTGTTCTTGATCTAAATCAAGCAGCACGGAAGAACTTGCTAGCATATCCACTAAAGCTCAAAACCAGCATCACTACACATGGACATTTGAGAGTGTCTCTTCTGCCCTGGCAGGTCAACTCATTTTATGAGTCACCTGTCACAATTTTATTTTGCCTCAGTGAAGCCAGCAGCAACAGAAATGGCAGGAACCTGCTCCAAATGTCAACCTCATTAGGCTTTTAAATTAATTACCTAAAATCAAAGTTACCTCTTTTGAGCAGAAAGCACATAAATTTTGTGTTTGTTGCAAGTGATATGCTAGTATCCCCTCACAAGAGTGAAATAAAGACTAGATGAATGATAACTTCTATTTCCTATTGTATTAGCACTTGCATTTGAATGCTGCGGTGCTCCATTCCCCTTCATGGCTTCATCAGGTATGATCTTGGAGGAGAAAGAAAGAAAAAAATATGAACCAGGGAACCTTTTATCCTCTACTTGACCTACAGCACCATCATCTTGATGCCATGTGCCACCAGGTTTCTCAGGGCCTAATCCAACCTGGCCTTGAACACCTCCAGGGAGGGGGTGTCCACAACCTTCCTGGGCCACCTGCTCCAGTGTCCCACTGCCCTCACTGGAATGAATTTCTTCCTAATCTCCAGTCTAAATTTCTTCCCTTCTAGCTCAAAGCCATTGCCCCTTATCCTAGCACTACAAGCCCTAACTGGACTTGTACAAAGCATTTGACACTGTCCTGCATGACATCCAGGTCACTAAATTGGAACAGCATGGGCTTGAGGGGTGGCCCACTGCTTGGATAAGGCTGCATGGCCATACTCAGAGAGTTGCAGTCAATAGCTCAGTGTCCAAGTGGAGGCCCAGGGGTTGGTACTGGGACCAGTGCTGTTTAACACCTTTGTCACACAGACAGCGGGACTGAGGCAGTCTCAGCAAGTCTGGGGGTGACATCAACATGTGTGGTGACACACTGGAAGGAAAGGATCAAGGCCAGGTTGGACAAGTCCTTGAGCAACCTGATCTGGTGTAAGGTGTCCCTGCCCATGGAGCAGGGATTGGAACTAGATGATCTTTAAGGTGCACTCCAATCCAAGCTATCCTGTGATTCTATGATTCTACAATTGTGCTGTACCATTATGATCTGTTTCACTAGCTAAGCTAGCTAGGCAGTGCCCCTGAAAATGTTCATATTCTTCATCTTCTCAATTCATGAAATGCAACATCAGCTAGAATAAAGTTAGAGATCCAACCTAGATGGAAATATTTGCTCCAGGTTGGTTGTCTCCGGAATCCCTGAATGTAGAAAAAAAAGAGGGGACAAATCAGTTTAAACTCCACCATGCCTGTGAACATCCAGCTCTTATCAATGGAAATTGAGATTCCTGAAGCTCACTCACATTGTCAGATGTTAAACTTCCTAGTGTGAGAGGAAGTCATTTAGCTGGGAGGGAATTAACAACAAAATGCTTTCCTAATTGAGCACTTTTAAGTTGTTTCTCTTATCATTGAATTATAATCATCCATGCAACCAACAGAAGGAGATCAGTTCAGGGCATGAGGCAGCAGGGGCAGGATTATTAGCATGGTTGCCCTGAGGTAGAGATCTAGCAAGAGAAATGCAGTGGGTGTTAAAGATCACACACAGAACTGTTGGGCATGAAAAGCAAAAGGATTTGAAGCATGAAACACATGGAAATCAAATCCATTAGACATGGAATCATAGAATGGTAAGGTTGGAAGGGACCTCAAAGATCGTCCAGTTCCACCCCCCCTGCCATAGGTAGGGACACCTCCCACTAGTACAGGTCACTCAAGGCCTCATCCAACCTGACCTTGAACACCTCCAGGGAGGGAGAAGCCACAACCTCCCTGGGCAACCTGTGCCAGTGTCTCACCACCCTCACTGTAAGTATGTCTTTGTAGTTACATAAACAGAACCATAGAATAAATCCACTTTTTGCTACATATAGATTCATAGAATGGTTTGGGCTGGAAGGGACCTTAAAGATCATCTAGTTCCAACCCACCTGTCATGGTCAGGAACACCTTCCACAAGACCAGGTTGCTCAAGGCCTCATGCAAGCTGGTTTTGAGCACTTCCCCAGGGAAGCGACATCCACAATATTCCTGGGCAACCGGTTCTAGTGTCTCACCACCCTCACTGTCAAGAATTTCTTCCTAATCTCCAGTCTAAATCTTCCCTCTTTCAGCTCAAAGCCATTGCCTCTCATCCTAGCACTACAACTCTTTGTCAAAAGTCCCTCCCCAGCTTTATTGTAGCCCCCCTTCAGATAATAGAAGTCTCCCTGGAGCCTTCTCCTCTCCAGCATTGTTTGCTCACCATAGAAGACACAAACTGAATTAAATTGTCTCAAGTGCTTCTTAATTTAGTCAGTTTATAACATTATGCTGCTACTAGACTGAAAATTCAGAAGCCTATTTTTTTTGTTTGTTTGTTTTGTTTTGTTTTGTTTTGTTTTTTAAGGGAAAGAGCACAGGAAACATTGCGATGAAGAACTGAAGAATGTAAATCAGGAGAGGTATGTTACAGAATCCCAGCATGGTGGGGGTTAGAAGAGACATCTGAGTATCAGCCAGTCCAACCCCTTGCTAAAGCAGGTGCACCCACAGCATCCTGCCCAGGGCCACGATAGCCAAGTGGATTTGGAATCTCTGCCCAGTGGTGTCTGAAGCAATGTCTATGCACATTTCTGCTCTAGCAGTATCATTTGTTGCCTTGTGCCAATGCACTTCACGAGCAGTGAAAGCATTCTTATTAGGTGGAAGAAGAAAGAAGCTTTGACCATCCAATTTCCATATATTCCAGAAAAAACCTGAATACTCTACCATTAGTACTGAGTCCTGTGTGTCTGATGGAATGAATTGGCCTTATGGGATCAATGATCCAAAGATTAGGGCAAAGCATCACTGCAGCATCTTTTGTCAGGGAAGCTTCCTCTAGAAACTTTGGAAACTTTCTGGGAAGCAGTTGGAGAGTGTGAAGAACATGAATCAGCCTTGAGAACAGAAGCCTTAGGGGAGACCTTATTACCATGGACCAGTACATAAAGGATGGCTACAAAAGGATGAAGACTCACTTTTTATAAGAAGTCCTGGCAGAGGCAGGAGGCCACTGGTGCAGGCACACACTACAGGAGGTTGCAATGGGGTGGGAGTTAGTCTCTTCTCTCTAGTGTCAGGTGATAGTTACAAAAGGAAATAGCCTCAAATTGTGCTAGGGGAGGTTTAGGTTGGAAATTAGGAGCAATTTCTTTGCTGCCAGACTGGTCAGGTGTTGGAGCAGGCTGCCCAGGGATGTGGTGGAGGTACCATTCCTGGAAGTGTTCAAGAAATGTGTGGACATGGCACATGATTTAGTGGCCATGGTGGCATTGGGTTGAAAGTTGGATGTGATGATCGTAGAGAGCTTTCCCAGATGTAACCATTCTACGATTCTATGGTCCTCAGGCTTCAGAAGAACATGCATGGTGGCAGTTTCCCCAAACCCCCTAAAAAGGCTTTCATTCAGAGGCTTTCATTCTTTTTTTTTTTTTCTTTTGTTCCCTGGGAAACAAACAATCTTCTTCAGACTGATAGCTCTGGGTTATTTGAGAGGTATACCCAATACCTACAGACACAGCCTTGCTCGGTCTATCAATATGAGCAATGATCCTTTCTGCCTTGATGCCTGCAGCAGGTCACCTTTCCAGAAAGTACATGGTTTAGAGAATCTTTCCTTTACCACATATAATTTAAAACAGAAATGAAATTAAGGTTTTGATGCTTATTTTATTGAAGAAGTGTCTCGTTGAGATATGTCTTGAAATTGTGAAAAAAACACCACAAACAATGTATTTTATGCTAAATGGTGAGGAAAGAGGTGCTTGACTCTCTTGTTCTGCTTTTCCTTAGTCCTTCCTTCTTCTCCTTTGGAGATTAAACAAATATATATGGAAGAACTTGGCACACCAAAAATTGTGATGTCACGAAAACAAAGTTTATTTTGTTTAATAAAACCCAGGCAAAACTGCTGTTTGAGCTAAACATTGAAAAAAATAGGCAATAATTTTAAATGCTTGGAATGTTTGGAAATGCACAGCTGCTCAAAACATTTCCCTAATGCTGAGTTGCTTCCTCTATAAGGGTTTCTTATCAACTGCTAACAACAGGAGTACCACTGGATCTGTTATCTACATAAGCTGTGTCACAGGGCAGGCCTGTGGTACATATTTATTTTCACAGCATTTATGATGGGAAAGCCACTAGAGGTGGTTCAGTTGATTCCCACAACTCAAAACCAAAAATAAACATGAATGCTGTTGTCAATGTATGTCATAGAATCACAGAATGCCAGGTTGGAAGAGACCCCAAGGATCATCTGGTCCAACCTTTCTAGATGATAGTGGAGCTGAAATGAACTGGCCCAGCACCCTGTCAAGCTGAGTCTTAAAACTACCCGCTGGAGAGGGAATCCACTGGAGATTCTCTGAATGCTCTAAGTTCTAGAAAAAGTCAACTAAATGGTAGCTTTCTGTCACTTCATACCAGCAGAGATCTGTGGGCATGTTCAGGCAAATAAATTGAGACTGTTCAGATCTGTTTGCAGAACCTCAGCCACTGTCAGTGTAACGCCACAGCTTTATGTTTTTATGTACTTTACTCTGAAACATTTCACTGTCACCACTGCAGTTTGCAATTACAGTGAAGTGAGGCAGAAAATAGAAGTTCAAGAATGCATGAGAGTAATGAAATTTGAACTATTATTGGAAAGGTTGTTGTTATTTTAATAAATATTTAAGTTTCCCAGCTGCATGGATTCCTAATTGATCTTTAACTGTTATTGTTCCCTGACATTTCTCATCAGCTTCTAATTGCTGTTTTAAGGCAATGGGGAATAGAGAGGATAATGTGCAGCAGCTGTGGGAGATTGTTGCACTCCACCATTCAAACATGCCTAATAAAGTGATTCTAACAACTCTTTGCTGGAAAGCAAAAGGTGAAGTTCATGTCAGGTACTGGGATGTCCCTCTCGGAACTCCTTGGTTATACACCAATAGACCATTGCTACCAATTTAGAGTTTATAGCTGAGTTAGATGAATGGGGATTGATAAAAGCTTTTCATATTAATGGAGTGAAAACACTTCAAATTACTGAAATACAGCCTTTTGGTTGGTTATTGAGTTATTTGGTTGGTTGTTGAGTTGCTTGGTTGGTTATTGAAGAATCTCTTCCANTCCAACCTTACCATTCTATGATTCTATGATTCTATGATTCTATGATTCTATGATTCTATGATTCGTGGAGACTCACAAGTTGTTTACAAAAGAGAACTTCACAATCCGTTCATTTTTTAAAAAATACTATAGAATGATGGAACAGTTTGGTTTGGAAGAGACACTTAAAAGTCTTCTGGTTCAACACCCCACAGTGAGGGGGGGAGTTGGGAGGGGACACAACCTGAAGAGCTGACCCCAACTGACCAGATGGATAGTCCCCACTAGACTGATTCATAAATTCATAGAGTGGTTTATGTTGGAAAGGACCTTAAAGATCATCTAGTTTCAATCCACCTGCCATGGGCAGGGAAACCTCCCCCTAGACCAGCCTGCTTGAGGCCTCATCCTGGATTTGAGCACCTCCAGGAAGTGGGAATTCACAGCCTGCCTGGGCAACCTATTCCAGCGTCTCACCACCCTCAATGTCAAGAATTTCTTCCTAATCTCCAGTCTAAACCTGCCCTCTTCCAGCACAAAGCCATTGCCCCTCATCCTATCACTACAAGCCCTTGTAAAAAGTCCCTTCCAGCTCTGCTCTCCTGTAGCCCTTTCAGGTACTGGAAGGCTGCTCTAAGTTCTTCGCAAAGCCTTCTCTTCTCCAGTCAATCTCAATGCTTTAATATTAAACAAAATAGATTAAAAAAAAAAAATCAAATCACAGAATGGTTTGAGTTGGAAGGGACTGTAAAGATCATCTAGTCCCAACCCCCTATCTTAGGCAGGGGCACCTCCTACTAGACCAGGTCACTCAAGGCCCCGTCCAACCAGGCTATGAACACTTCCAGGCTTGGAGCCTCCACAACTTCTCCAGGCAACCTGTTCCACTGCCGCAACCCTTTAGCACCTATTGAAGTCACATATATCTTTCCATTAATGACTCATTTTCCCTCATACATTTCATTTAAGAAATCAAATAAGAGGATTTCTTAACTCAGTCTTGATTTTTAAATTCTCTTTCTAAGGGTTCATGGAATCATAGAAAAGGTTGGAAAAGACCTCTAAGAGCATGAAGTCCAATTGCTAGCCCACCACTACCATGGCCACTAAACCACTTTGAATGGAGTGTTCTAATTCACAGAGAAAGCTTCAGCTTCATAGCTGTGGCTTCAGAGGTGGTGAGCTCAGACTGCCATGAGGCTCACTGACCTGCTAGATTCTGGTGAAATCCAGGTTGCTTTAGATTTATTAAATATGGTCAGTGCCTAGAGCTTAATTTACTCCATCATTACAGTTGTGATGAGGGCGGTGGTTACCAAGCAGGCTAGTGATAAAAGTGTGCAGAATAACTGGCTAATTAAAGTCACTGCACTTTTTGATGTTTTTCTTAATTAGTCCTGAGGGAATATGGGGAGGATGTTGAATTACTCTGCTGATTAGAAATCCAGGAGCTGCTGCAGCTTGGATTTTATTTTGGAGAGAAAGATAGTGGCAGCTGGAGAGTCATCAGAGGAGAGGAGCAATGATCCTGTCATACGACCACATTTAATAAGCAATTTGTCAAGGCACATTCAAGTTTTTTTTTTCCCCACTCAGCAAGCCTGTAATGGACATCCTCTGAGAAGCCATCATTATACATCTCCAGTGAGTTATTTCAGTGAACAGTGCAAGAGGTAACCAGAAGGGGATGGACAGAGATGTGCATTGCAGAAGCAGGAAGTAGAAAAGGATATCCACAGCTGAGAGCTTTAAATATTTCACAGCAACAAGCAGAGCTAACCCTTGGTATTTCTGCTGTGATGAGCTAGAGAAGAACCAGTTCTGGTCAGTGCTGTCATTTCTCAGCTCAGGCTCTGCTCACTGAGGCACCTTCTGAAGCTCAGGGCAAGTTTGCACAGCCAGGGGCTGCTTCTAGCAGGCAGAAGCTGATGGGCAGAGTTTCTGCCAAGGGCTGAGCTGCAGAAAACCTCTGCCTTAGACTTGCTCCTAGTCTAAGTTCCAAGGGAACTATCACAGCTTGATCCCTGCCTCGTGAGGCAGGATGTCAGAGATGGCATCTGTGGGAAGGAGCAGACAGGACAGGTGACTTTCAATTGACCACAGAGGGTTTGCATCCCATGGATAACATCTTCAGAAGCAAGCTGAGGGATCACCAGGGTCAAGTTCCTTCTTCATTGGCTGATGTCCCAGCAGGATTCTGTCCCTTCTGCCTTTCATCCTGATCCCTGTGTTCCTGAATCCAGCTTCCAAGTCTAGTTCCCATCTGGTGCTGAGTCCAGCCTGGGACTTGCCCAGTGCCTGCCCCCAGCATCAGTGGTGCCAGTGGTGAGATCATTGCCATCAGGAATTGGTTTGGCTTGTGGTTTGTGTCTCTTTGTCTTTATTTCACGGGATTGTTCTTTCCATCCCATCTGGGTTAGTTTGTTTCCCAACCCATCAGTCTCTCTCCCTTCTTTCCTTTCCCTTCTGTTTGGGAAGGCAGAGAGCTCCACGGAGATCCTCTGGTACTGATCTGATGGCTAGCACAGCCCTGACCCTTTACACTACTGAAGGAGTAGAATTCTTCATTCATTTGTGTCTGCCCCATCACAGGACTCCCCAAGATGCAGAGACACCTTGTCATCTCAGTTAAAGTTCTGTCGTTCAGTATTATGCACTTTTGTTAGGAGAAGAGCCCTGCCCTGTGCTCTGCAGCGAGCGCTGGTGTTCTGTCAGACACCAGCTGATCACAGATGTGGAAATGGAGCTTCATTATGCAAAGCAAAGTTGTCTGGAACAGTAAGGGATATTTGGCAAGAGGATGAAAGGAATGAGTTTGGTTTTCCTGGTAGTATCAGCACTGGAGCTGTATGCGTGTGCATGTTATGAGAAGGCATCGAGGAGATGATTTGAAGTGCCAATGAGCGTGGTGAAGTGCTCTATGCATTACAGTAAGTGGAAGAGGAATCATGAGATGCATCTGCTTTGGAACATTTAGAACATTGCATCCTAAATGAAAATGAACTCACCACTGAAATCAGTGTACTAATTAGACCTTGGTTTTATTCTGGGGATTCACTTACTTTTTATGACAAGCAATGTAAAAAACCCATGCAAACAGGAGAGCTTAGCTCATTCCTGCTATTTCGTAGAGTAGAAATCATTCTGAGAAAAAGCTTTTTCAGAATCTGGTGCAAAGGACTTTTCAGGATCTTAATGTTTTTGTCTGCAGATGTGTATGCACCTCTGTGTAGATGTGTTATATTAACAAAGTTTTATTGAAGAAGACAAAATAGGCTGGACAAAAAGTGTATATTAAAATGTCAGTTGCTTTCCCCCTCCCCTAATAATTACATTTATTTCATTTGCTATTTGTATAATGAAAATTCATGTTGCCTTTATGAACCAAAAAGATCCTGTTTAGGCTTCTGAAGAACCCACAGCATGCTAATTCAAGATTTGGTGTAAGGATTTATTACTGCATATGTAAGTCACTTAATGTTGTTATTTCTGCAACTTAATATTCAAGTGTACAACTTATCTGAATTCAGTATGAAGCATTTGTATGGCTTTTGCTGTAAGCTAGGCCAGAAGATGTGGAAGCAGCTCACTGTTGGGATGAGATAGGGACACATGGCTGGTTCCTTTGGACCCCATGTTCCTGCAGAAATGATAGTGAGTGCTTGAGTAGAGTCCCCTTTGTGAACATGTCTCTGTGACATAGACATGGTTGGTGTCTATTTAGACTGCTGGAAAGATGTCTTATTGACCAGGACAAAAATAATCACAGGCAGCTGAGATAGAGGGTAGCAGAACAACACAGCAAGGACTAGGTCGTGTATCATGGAAGGCTTGGGGCAGAGTGGCTGGAAACTTTCCTAGAAAAAAAGGAGTGGTGGTGCTGAGTGGCAGGTGGTTGAAGATGAGCCAGAGTGTGCCCAGGTGCCCGAGAAGGCCACCAGCATCCTGGCCTGGATCAGCAATGGTGTGGCCAGCAGGAGTAGGGAAGTGATTGTCCTCCTCTACTCAGTGCTGGTGAGGCCACACCTCAAATACTGGGTTCGGTTATGGAGCCCTCACTACAAGAAGGACTTTGAGGTGCTGGAGGGTGTTTAGAGAAGGGCAATGAAGCTGGAGAACAGGTGTGGTGAGGCACGATTTTCTATCCTACAGGAAAGCTGCAGAGGGACTTTCCATGAGGGTGTCTAGAGACAGGACAAGGAGCAATGGTTGGAAGCTGAGGAAGAGGAGGGTTAGACTGGATCTTAGGAAGAAGCTCTTCAGTATGAGGCTGGTGGGACTCTGGAATAGGCTGCCTAGGGAGGCTGTGGATTCCTCCTCCCTGGAGGTGTTCAAGGCCGGGTTGGATGGGGCCTTGAGCATCTGACTATAGTTGATAGGTGTCCCTGCCCATGGTTTGGAGGTGGAGTAGATGATCTCTAAGGTCCCTTCCAACCTAAGCCATTCTGTGATTCTATGATTTGCAATTTCGTGTGAGACCTTTAGGAAGCCTGACAGTTTGCTCCAGGGGATAAAACAACAGTTGCTACTTTATGAGATGAACTTTTCCACTATCATCATCACAAAGTTTATGCGGGTATGACTTAAGAGTGACAGAATACCTCTGCTCTGAAATAAATGGCATGGTCTTCAACCTTCCACTAGCAGATAAAAGCTTCATGTCAAGTGATTTCAATGGCCAAGCAGAAGGTAACCTGGCAACCTGCAATAAATAAAGGTCCCCTGATGGAATAGGGCAGGCAATCACCAATGAACTCTCTGTTCTTCCAAAAGTTCCTTCAGCATAATTTAATGAACAAAAAGATACTGCCTCCCAGCTGTTCAGGCAGCACAAAACATCCTGCTCCAAATACCTGATGCCTATCGATGATTACATCAGGGATAGGCATTTGTCTCATGGTGGAAATCATGGAGCCATCTCTAAAGCAGTTTTCTATTACATGATCTCACACTGGCATTCATTTTCAGATCCTAATCTTGTGCTGATTACCCCATAGAATCTTACAGGAAGGCAACAAGAGATGAGGAAAAGAAGAAAGGTGTGCCAGAAAAATAAAATCTAGCCATGTAACGAGCAGTGCTAGGAAGAAGAAAGTATATTACTTTGGGGATCCAGAAATGGGCACGGTACTCCAGATGTGGAAAGAGCAGAGGTGGAGAACAGCCTCTCTCCCTCACCCTGCTGGTCACACTCTTCTTAATGCATCACAGTAGACCGCTACCCTTCTTGGCCATGAGGGCACATTGCTGGCTCAGGGTGAACTTGTCATTGCTTTCCAGCAGGTCACTCCCTCACCTGTGCTGGAATAGGGAGATATTCCTCCCTACATGAAGGACTCTATACTTAGCCTTGTTGTTACCCTCATTCTCCTCTGCCCACCTCTCCAGCCTATCCAGTTGTCACTGAATGCCAGCACAGGCTTACAGAACTCCTAAGAAAAACATACTCCTGAGGAGGACCGCCTGTGAAAAGCAGACACATTTCACAGATCCAAGAATGGATTGAGTTGGAAGGGATCTTAAAGATCATCTAGTCCCAAACTCAACAAATATGGGCAGGGACAACTCTGACTAGACCAGTTTGTTCAAGGCCTCATCCAACCTGGCATTGAATACCTCCAGGGAGGGGGCAGCCACAGTGTCCATGGGCAACCTGTTCCAGTGTCTCACCACTCTCACTGGAAAGAATTTCTTCCTAATCTCCAGTCTAAATCTGCCCTCCTCAAGCTTCAATCCATTTTCCCTCATTCTACCACTAAAAGCCCTTGTAAAAAGTCCCTTCCTAGATCTCCTGTAGTCCACTTCAGGTGCTGGAAGGCTACTCTAAGGTCTCCCTGGAGCCTTCTCTTCTCCAGGCTGAACAGCCCCAACTCTTGCAGCCTGTCTCCATAGGAGAGCTGCTCCAGCAGTAAGAGCAGGCAAAAGGGAAAAAAACCCTCCATAGCTTCAGGGTAAGAAAGACCCAAACGTTCTGTTTTCAGGAAGGATGCAGCAATGGCAATACCAAGGGTAAATTATTTTGAAGATTAATACATGATTTTTCTTTTTAATACCCAATAAAGCAAAGTTCTTCCTCTCTTTTTTAACTCAACAATTTCACATGCTTTATTAGATGCAAATTGGAGCTTGCCTTGTTGATTTAAGATCCTTGGCAAATGTGTTCCTTCTCTTGCTGCCTTTCTCATGCAGGGTCAATTTTCTGCCTACATTACAATTCCCACACTCCCATTGGGAACAGAGAACAGTTCGTCAGAAGCCTGCAAAAGGAGACAAATGATCTGTGCTCTAGTCTAATAACCTTCCTGAAGAAGACAAATGTGTGAATTGCAAAAGTTTCACCTGCAAAATCCCTACTGATATACTAATTAAGAACTAGACCTCTTCAACTACTGGAAAAAAACAGAAGGGAAAAAAAAAAAAAAGGTCCACTGAGAAAGACAAGGGAAAAAAAAGAAATTAATGGATGAGAAGTGGCTCAATGTTGTCCCAGAATCCTTTGCTGAGGTAGGTATACAGTCAACCACAGTGTGTTTTAAACCAGGCTCAAGGATTTACTGACACTTGGAGGACCTCTAAACTGCATAGCATTTTCCATCCGTAATCTCTGGCTCTGCCCTGTTTTCCTGACTTGCAGCTCTTACTTGATAAAAAAGACTCTCCCTGTGGTATTTTCCTCTCTGTTTGCTGATGTCCTTAGTAAAACTTGTCTTGAAGGGTTTTTTTCTCCCAGATAGGAGGGTTTGTATGGAAAAAGTTATTCATACTTACTATATTCTAAACTGCTGAAATGAGACTACAGTAGCTGCCAATTTTTATCCTGTGTGCATCATCCCAAACACAGAAGCACAGAATCCCATGGTAGGGCTTGGAAGGAACCCCTGGAGGTCATCCAATCTAATCCTCATGGTAAAGAAGGGTCACCCACAGCTGCTTGCCCAGGAGCACAATGTCCTAGTCGGTTTGGAATCTCTCCACAGAATGAGACTTCACAACCTCTCTGGACAGCCTGCTCCAGGGCTCCAGCACCTTCACACCAAAGAAGTTTCTCCTCATGTTAAGGTGGAACCTCCTGGGTTCACATTGTGTCCATTGACCCTTGTCCTGTCACTGAAAAGAGTCTGGCCTCTTGCCCCCCACCCTTTAGGTCTTGATGAGTATTGATCAGATCCCCTCTCAGGGTACTCTTCTCCAGGCTCAAAGGCTCTAGGTCTCTCAGCCTTTGTTCCTGACAGAGATGCTCCAGGCCCCTCAGCATTTTCATAGCTTCTGCTGGACTCTCTCCAGTAGCTCCCTGTCTATCTTGAACTGAGGAGCTCAGAACTGGACACAATACTCTACATGTGGATTCACAGGAGCAGAGCAGAGGGAGAGGGGAAAATCCCTCAGCCTGCTGACCACACTATTTTCATATGCCCCCAGGAGACCACTGACCTTCTTGGACATGAGAGCACATTTCTGGCTCACTTGTTGTCTACCAGGACTCACAGATCCTTCAAATCATTAAAATGTCAACAGCAGCCTGTAATTTATATGGCTGACCATAAACAGTTCAGTTCAAAATTTGAAAGGATAATGGATGGAACTGGTAAACCAATTTTTCTACTTTAACATCTATTTCACCCTACATTTTGAGAGCAAAACCTTCACATTGGCATGAATTTTGTTGGAAAAAAAAAATTAAAATCAAACTACTGTGTACCAAAATTAGCCATGATATTTCACCCAGCTGCTGAGTTTTATTCTAAGTCCCATAATTCTGAAACACTTCAAAGTAACTCATTTATGTCCTTAATGCTTTTGGAAATGACTTCTTTATCAGCAGTAAACTCTTCATGAAAATGTTAGCTGTGACATGTGAATATCACAGCCCTGTTAAACGAGACTCATTAATCTTTATCTTGAGCAACACTACTTCCTGATTTTCTAAGACTTAATAGTATTTAAATGATTTTTTTTTTTTTTTAAATTTCAAGTACTTTGTCTTGCTTTTCCCTTTTCTGCAAAGCTTGGAGGATATCAATGTGTCTCAAAGAGTTGTGGAGAGAAGAAATAATTTCAGGAGCATGAGATGTTTGAATCCTACAGACCTTAACATGACCTACCATGAATGGATCAAATAATCCAGTGAGTTTCTGTAACCATTCCATGGTTATTTTAATGATGAAGTNTCGAGGTCTGTGGTAATGGGTTGGACTTGATGATCTTTGAGGTCTCTTCCAACCTTGCTTATACTGTGATACTGTGATACTGTTACTTGAAGCTATTTCTAGAAAGAGAGGAAATGGACACAAAATGTTCTCAACAAGCACAATCAATTTATCATATTGAGATAGATCTTCCCAAGGTAGATTTTCCATCTGAGCATGAGGAAAGATGTTTTGCTGGAGCCGTGGTGTGGGCTGCCCAGAGAGGTTGTTGAGTCTCCTCGTCTGTAGAGATTCCAAACCCACTTGGACATTGTGCTTCTGGGCAACCTGCTGTGGATGCCTCTGCTTTAGCAGTGGGGTTGGACTGGATGATCTCCAGAAGTCTTTCTGAACCACTACCATACTGGGATTCTATAAGACCTATGGAAATTTTGATACTGACAGATTACCTGAGTGGAGTAAGTATCTAAGGAGCATAAGTCTTGAACAGGACAACTCTCTCTGGCTCTGAGCAGGCAAAATGTTATTCGCAATGCCAGTGAGTACTTACAGCATGTCAGCTCCCAAAAAGGTTTGCAAATTGAAGCCTTCTCCTTGTCTGCACAAGCAGACTGTGGCATTGAACCTGGGTGCTCACAGTAACATCACTGTTACACAAAACTCTCTCCTCTTCTTTGATCCAACTCCTCCTTTGCATCCCTATTAAAGAGCATGCTAAGAAGCCTCAGCCAGCGTGCATTAGCTTGGCGGAAGGGCAGGACCTTGTAGGTCCTGTGCAATTGCAGGTTTTCTCAGGCAATTAGGCAAACTCTTCTCTTGCTGTAGCAGCAGAGTTAGCTCTATGGCTGGGGATAAAGAAAAGGTGCAGGAGTCTATGAATGAGCGGTTACCACTCCTTGTACACCACCTCTCTGTCAGCAGCAGCAGGAGCGAAGGAAAGGCTGAGCAGGGAAGAAATAGAATGGGATTGTCCCTGTTGGAATACTTGTTTCCTTTTCTCCTAGGCTTGTTTGCTCTTTTCCACTCCAGTGACAGTCTGCTTAAGATGTCTGCAGACACCTAATGTGGTTAAGAGTTGGGCTGGCATATTGAGTATTGGAGGGACTGTTAGCCTCGGTTAAAACAAGTGCAAGAAGTGATAGTACAGAAGGGCATCAAAGTCATCAGACCACCATGTGCTGGTGGCAAGAAGCACAAGAATGGCATGGTGGTTGGCTAAACAGAGTAACAGAGCTCATGTGTGCCATCAAAAGGCACATAGCTGTAAGTACACTGACAAGTGGACAAGCAGCAGACTGTTCCTTTAACTGTTAAATCATTGCTCTCGGAGAGTTTCTATTCAGACTCATGGCATAGATTCTGGAGGTCATTCAGATCCTTGCTAAAGCAGGATTACCCACAGCATATTACTCAGGATGGCATCCAGGCAGGCTTGATTTGGGGCTGTAACTGTGAGTTTTCCTTTCTCTCTAATCAAAGCTGAAATGCTGTAGCACACAGGCACATGTTCACAGTGAATAGTGCTTGGATTTTTCATAGAATCACAGAACCACAGAACTGTTGAGGTTGGAAGAGATCTTTGAAATCATCAAGCCCAACTACTCACCTAGAACTTACCATCCCACCACTTCTGCTAAGCCACTGCTGCTGAACCATGTCCCTGAGCACTACACCCATACAGCTTTCCAGGGATAGTGACTTCACTTCCTCCCTTGGCAGCCTGTTCCAGTACCTGAGAATAATTTCTTCCTAATATCCAACCTGGACCTCCCCTGGCACATATTGAGGCTTTTCATGCTGCTTCAGATCCACTTGACAATTTGAATGCAATTCAGAGGGAGCCTAAATGTGAGGAGTTGGAGCTTTACCATGCAAACAGTCCAATTTTAAACTGGAGTGATTAGCCTGAACTAAATGTCCACCCATGTGGAAACTAATGTGCAGGGAAGATACTATTTTAAGGATATCAGGAAAAATAGAATACTCGGTTATTATTAGTCTACTTAAACAAGTTTTCCACGTGTTTTCCCCACATAACAGTCACCAAAGGAGCTAAAAGTTCTTCAGCTCTTCCTCCTTGCTCCTGGCTTCATTGCTTCTTAAATGTACCTGAGGACCACTGGAGGTACACATGTAGGTTACAGATGTACACTGAGTGTATCTGGCTGGGATCTGCCCATTATGTTGCTCTCTCCCCCCCCTCTTCAGCTGGACAGGGGAGAGGCAATATACCAAAGGGCTTGTTGGTCAGGATAAGGACAGAGGGCGATCACCCACTAGTTGCCATCACAGGCAAAACAGACTTAACTTGGGGAAATTAGTTTATTTTATTGCCAAAGCAAATCAGAGTAGGATAACGAGAAAAAAAATCCAAATCTTAAAGTACCTTCTCTCCATCCGTCCCTTCTTCCTGGGGTCAACTTTACTCCAGATTTTCCCTTCTTCCTTCCCACCAGCAGCACAGAGGGACAGGGAATGGGGGTTGTGGTCAGTTCGACATGTTGTCTCTGCCACTCCTTCCTCCCAGGGGTAGGACATCTCACACTCTTCCCCTGCTCCAGCATGAGTCCTCCACAAATTTCTGCAATGTAAGTGCAATTTGTGCAATGTGAGGAGCTCCAATTCTTCATGACCCACACCAACAAGGGTCCATTACATAGAATGTAGACCCCTCAGGAATAGACTGTTCCAGCGTGGGTCCCCCAATAGGTCGCAAATTCTGCCAGCAAACCTGTTTCTCTCTCTCCACAGATCCACAGGTCCTTCCAGGAGCCTGCTCCAGCAGAAGCTTCCCACAGAGCCATAGCATGGTCTTCACCTGGGGCTGCAGGGGAATCTCTGATCCAGGACCTGGAGCATCTCCTTGCCCTCTTTCTTCACTGACCTGTAGAGGTGCTTCTCTCACATTTTCTCCATCCTCACAGCTGCTGCCAGGCATTTTTTACCCTTTTATAAATCTATTATTCCAGAAGTGCCACCAGTGGGGATGGGTTCAGTCTTGGCCAGTGGTAGGCCTGTCTTGGAGAAGGTAGCATAGGTTCATTTGGACATAGGGGAAGCTTTTAGCAGCTTCTCACAGAAGCTACCCTAGAAGCCCTCCTTCTACCAAACCCTTGTCGTGCAAACCCATCCAAGCTGCTTCAGGGCACTCTTGGAGACAGCTGAAAGTTCATCGCTACCTGCTGTTGTGGGACACTCCAGTCAGGGTACCTGACTTTGGAGAAGCTGTCGAGCCCATGTGTGATTACTCCTGGGACCATGCTGGAAGCAACAACCCATTTACTCCCTGCACCAGTGCTTCCTATAAATATATTTATAACCCTGGCATGCCTGCCTTCCCGTAATCTCCAGGGTTTGTCTGCTTCAGAGAAAGCCATAATGGGAACTGTAAACTTTTATGCTTGCCCTCTCTAGAAATTGTGTTGAAACTTTTATAACGGAGATTTTTCACCTTTTGCTTGCTTCTTCTGGAATCTTACTCACAAAGCAGTTCTATAAAGAATTTTAAAGTGTGAGGTGGACCCAAGTGGGTTTATCGTCTGCACCTGCTACAGCTTCTTGTCTAGACACTTGACTACAAGAGCCCAGTTGTCACAGTCTGAGTGCTGTGTTCACTGCAATAACAGTGATGAGTATTTTTTTGTTCTCCTAATTACACTTGTGTTGAAGGCAGCAGAATACCGCTTAAGAAAAACCCTTTATGCGAAGGTGTCACATTCTCTTTGTTCTCTTCCAGAGAAAGGAGAAAGGAAGAGACAAAACAGAAGCACTTTAGAGGTGTTAGTGTTAGCAATATTTTGTCAGGTTCCTGATTGGAAGAACTGAAGCAATTGTCATGCAAAACTTCTCTGGTCAACTCCACAAAACTACTGCTGAAAAGTTAAAATATTTCATGAATGTTAAGCCAGAAAAAAACAAAACAAAACAAAAAAGTATGTAAAACATGCTTCACAGTGTGGGAGAAGCTGAGATGCACAGCTAATAGACAGCTTGCAGAACCTACTGTGACCTTACTGAGGAGGATACCAATTACCATGAGAAATGTTCATAACTGTCCATTTGCCAAGAGATACCTAACTGCAGTTTTCTGCATATACAGGAGGTGCTCTTGTGTAATTGTTTTTGGTGAGGGACTCTGTTCCAGCAGGCCACAAGGGCTGTGTCACCTTTGAGGCACAGGCTGGTGGACTGAGACAGCTCTCTGGAGAGTGCATCATTAACGTTTATAAAGTCTATGCAAATCCTCAGCTGACAGCCAAGGCCATTTTCACAGACATAATGCCATGGTCCTGCCACAGACAAGAAAACTGTTTCCTCCATCTCTAATTAAATTCTGGAAGCCTGCTTCTCTTCTGCTGCCTTTTGCTCCCCGCAGACCCCTGAGCAAACCGAAGTTGCAGGGAGTTGCTCAGGCACTCTTTGCAGCTCCAGAGGGGATGTCAGGCAGGTAGTGAGCTGCACGGCCGTGTGACTCCAGTGACCAGCACCAACTGTCATGCACAGCCCCCAGGATGAAATTTGCTCTCACGTGCAGTTGATGAATATACCTGTCACTGGAATAAAGAGTTGAGCCAAGACCTAGTGGGAAAGCAGGAGGAAATACACACTTTTTATTCCAAGCCCAAACCAGAACTATTTGCTCTTTAAATCCAACAGTTTATCCAAGCAGTAAACCAGAGGGGGAAATAAAATGTGCAGCCTTATCAAATTCCACTTAAAGCTACTCGATACACTAAACTGAATGTGAACTGAATGCTGTCTGTGGTTCATCCTTGAACATGGATGGGAAACAATTCCCCAGCTTCTGTGCACCCATGCAGAGGCAATCAGAACAAAAGCCCCTCCAAGATGTGGTCTCTTCAGGCTGATACATCTCAGGAAAGAAAAGGAGTGATATGGGGAGGCAAAGCAGTACCACTGCTTGCCCCTTTCTGCTTTGGTTCAGTACAGACAGCAACAAGAGCCATCATTAGAAATGGGTCACAGCATCTATTAACCAAACCAAGAAAGGTGAGTCTTTAGATACTCTTTTTGCCTCCCCCCATTCCTACCCCCCTGCCTTCTCTCATGTAAATCACATAATGCAGCACAGAGATTCAGAGGCTCTGTGACATGCCCTGTTTAGACTTTCCCCCTGCCAAGGCGTGTTGTGAGAGTGAAATGTTCCTTTTCTGCCATGCTGAAATGGTGTTCTCCTACCTGCTCTGCATTAGATTCACAGCCTGACTGTCTCCCTCTGCGAGCAGCTTTCATTGCTAATAACCAGCTCATTCTGCCTTCCTGGAGAAAGAGCTTCTGACTCTGTTCAGACATTTCAAACAGAGGAGCACACAAAGACTTCTAATTAGTGCCTAAACATTCTACCTTTTGCTAGCTGCACACCAGTGTAAGTGCAGGCTGCAGAGGCTGTTAAAAACCCAGTCCAAGACACTGATCAGGTCAGTGACAAGGTGTTTTTTTTTGCTGCCACAATACAGCTATGGGTGCAGTTTGTAGCTTTTCCTTGTTTCGACCCAGAATGTTGCCTAAGTATCAAGTTTCTCAAAAGCGTGCTCCAGTCAAGGGTACCCTGTCTATCAACACCTGGATTGGAACAGAATCACAGAGTCACAGAATCCTTCTGGTTAGAAGAGACCTTCAAGGTCACTGAATCTAACCATTAACCTGACACTGCCAGGTCACCACTAAACCATGTCCTGGCAGCCTGTTCCAGGGCTTGACCACCTTTTGGGGGAATACATTGTTCCTAATGTCCAACCTAAATCTATAGTGACACAACTTGAGGCCATCTCCTCTTATGAGGGGTGCAAATCTGAACCCGATACTTGAGGTGTGGTCCCACTTTCCTGCTTTGGCTGGTCACACTGGTGGATTCAAGCCAGGATGCTGGTGGCCTTCTTGGCTAGTTGGGCACACCCTAGCTCAGCCAGTTGTCAACCAACACTGCCAGATCTTCCTCTGCTGTACTCCTTTCTAGCCACTCCGCCCAAGCCTGGAATGTTGATGGAGTTACTGTGACCCAAATGCAGCAGCTGACTCTCGACCTCGTTGAATCCTGGCTTTGCATAGCTCCCTAACCTCACCATTGTCTTCTGTAGCAATGATATCAACATCCTTGTTCAGCAGTTCCCTGGAGCTCATTCTTATTTGCCCTTCATTTTGAGGCATATCTGTCCAGTTTACCATTCTCTTTCTCTGCTTAAGAAGTTAAATTCTCTTCCTTCTGTACTCCTGCACCCTCAAATAATTTTGTAAAGGGGAAAAATGAGGGAAAGATGATGTATTTCAAATGAAGCAAATACCAGATGTCTGCTTATATCTCAAAATTGTGTGCTTGGATTTGCTTTTATGCATTGCTGATCATTTGAGAACAAAGGTTCCTTCTGCAGTATGCCATCCACTGGTTTGTGTGTCTTCATCATAAGCATTTTCATGCATCCCTTCACTAAATTAACTAGGTCACAGTGTGTAGTGATTCATAACCTGGAGTACTGTGTGATTTCAAAGGGACAGCACAGGGTATAAATCAAAGCCCGAGTCTGACCCAACAATCTCCCTGAAATACAGACTTGCAGATCCCCTGTTCTTTATTTCTGATACATCCTTTTCAAGATGGGCTGATAAAGCTGAGTGCCTGGTTCAAGGTGAGCTCACACACGGATTTACAGTGGGGTCTGTACTCTCTGTTCCCTTCTTAGCACCTTGTAACATCTTGTTTGAGTTTTAATCATCGCTGAACACCAGGAAGAGAGGGATTTGCCCTGAGCTGTTCACAATGACAGCCAGGATATTTTTCCCTGAGTACTTACAGTTAATTTAGATCCCATCAAGGTATCAATTGTTCCTTCCAGTGTGCCTTACCTTGCAGCTGTCACAATGAGTTTCATCCCCTATTGTGCTGCTGAGATACCATGCTTTGTTAAGATCTCCCGCCCTGTGGAGATTAACCTGCTCTCCAGAGTTTGAAGGAAAGAGTTTTTTGACAAATTTGTGGGTTCACAACTCTCATCTTTCCAGAATGTGCACAAATGTTTAAAAAAATCCCTACAAGCTCCAGTACAGAAAGGAGCACTGAAGCTGAAAATGTCACAAATATACAAACCCCACTGAATCAATACAGATTTACTTAATGCTAGTTCCCCGAATCCCAGGCAAAGAGTACTTCCTTCCCATGACCTGCTCAATGCAGTTATAAGAGTTAACATTTGGCTTTCTCCTTAGATTAGGAATGATCTAAGCATCTCTCTTAGGAAGAGAAAAGGCTGAGACACCTGTACCTCTTTAGCTTGGAGGACAGCAGCCTGAGAGGGGACCTTCTGGATGCTCAGCAAGAGCTAAAGGGTGGAGGTCATGAGGATGGGACCAGACTTGTGGTGCGACAGACACAGGCTGGAAGCCACCAGGTTCTACCTGACCATAAAGAGAAAATTCTTCACTTTGAGGTGCTGGAGTCCTGGTGCAGATTGTCCAGAGACATCACTTGGTCTCCTGTGGAGAGATTCCAAACCCACCTAGAAATTGTGCTCCTGAGCAAGCTGCAGGGGCACTGGACTAGATGATCTCCAGATATGCCTTCCAGCCCCTTCTTAGTTGGGATTCTGGGATACTTACCTGCTGTCCTTACCCTGAGAGTCTAGAGAGGTTGAGAGGATGCAGAAAAGCTCTGGAGAGCTGCTTTCTGAACTGTAGCTCTGGCTAAAATCAAGACAAAATGGTGCTCATCTGCAATGGCATTTTCTTGGACCAGAGATGAAGCTGCTGGCAAAGAACGGTCTGACTGCCCAGCTTGGGATTTTGCTGGCTTGCTTTACCTTTTTATTATACATTGTTAGTACTTCAGATAGCATCCTGCCTGGAAACAACCAGCCTATAGCAGCACTGAATGCACCACTCCCTTACTCATTCATCTTTCCACCGCTCTTTAGGCCTTTTCCAGGGTTTAAGGTGACCTTACAACTTACGAAGGAAAATAAAGGATTGGAGTTAAATGTGTTACAAATGATTGACCTACCTGGATGACAGCTGATAACGTGCTGGAGGCTGCAAAGTTCAGATACTGAACTTCCTTCTGAATGATAGAGGCTATAAAGTAGATACATCTCATATTTTAACAGCAACATTTCCAGCCAAATGGAATGAGAAATCAGGGGATTGTCCTGCAGTAGGGAAACAGCATGGTGCAAAGAGGAAAAAGGAACAATTATTGCAGCATTAAGCTGATAAGACCAGTATTGGAGAATGATGTAGTGAGTTCAAGAGCAACTCACTCTTTGCTCTGCTTTGCCAGGTAGAGGGGATGTCACCTAAAAAGCCAGCCAGAATCATAACAGCCAGTGTTGGCAGAGGAATCCTAATTTGGGAAAAGGATCAGAGATGTAAAAAAAAAAAAAAGAGAGCTGAAGAGATGAAACATTTCTTCTGCCTAGATATGAGAACACTTTGAAGACAAGCTTAGCCTGAAGAATGGTGAAAAGAAGCTGGTTCTTTTTATGCACTCATGCTGCAGCAAATAATGGAGTTGCTTCAGGTCAAAATTAGAGCTGATTGAGACTTTAAATAAAGAGCCCTTAAAAATACATTTAGATAATTTTATATCTATCTATCTATCTATCTATCTATCTATATTTAAAAGTACCATAAAACTGGTAATGTAAAGCATTTCCTGCATCCAATGGAGATATTGAATGACAGTCCGTACTTGTTACATACACACAGACCTGCAGTTCCAGTCTTTGGTGTGCACCAGTCTTGCCTACCCCAGCTAGATGACCTAATTGTTGATATTGGATGGTTCACTAAGAATCAGAGATTATTTCACTCATTTTTATTTAAAATGTTTTGAAAACAGTTTTCATTTCCTCTCAGAAACTTAAATCAAACTTAGGAAACCTTAAAAAAAACCAAACAAACCAAACCAAAACCAACACTTTGTAATTGTAAGAGACAAGATTGATTTGCTACTCAGCATAGGCACTTGCCTAGTCAGAGGATGCTCAAGCCTGAAGACCACTGTAGAATTTCCATTCTCATTTTTCAATGTTTAGGCTTTGGGGGACTTCAAAGTATTTTGTCTTTTAGTTTCTTTATTTTTACATCATTTTCCACAGTACTCCATATGTTTACACCAATATTTTTGTGATACTGAAAGAAACTCCAGCAGGAGCAGAACTCCACAAGTCATCTCCTGCTGCTGTGCAAGACGCATCTCTCGCATGGAGCACGTGGACTGGATGATCTGCAAAGGTCCCTTCCAGCCCTTGCTATGATGGAATTCTGGGATGCTGTGATAAAAGGGGAAAAAATGAGAAATAATTTCTTTTCTCTAACATCTACATTAGTAGTTCTGCATCTTTCAACTCACGTGTTTTGCAGGGGAAATTTACATGCATGACAACACACAGTTAAAGTAAGACCTCTCATCCATTAGCAGTAGGAATGCTCAAAACCTGTGGCATCAGGCAAAAAAGCCCCTTCCAGATATTCTGAAACTGTGGTAATGAGGAAACACTCACAATTCCATAGCAGATATGCTGCCTTATCAGCATAGCTTTCTGAAAGTGCACCCCTGATGCCAGAAATACTCACATGGGTGACTTTGTCCTGTGTCATGGTATCTTGAAGCAAATAGTTTCTTTCTCTTGGAAATCCTTCCAACAGCAAATCATTTTACAAATACAAATACAATTTTTGTGATAGACCCCACAGAGCATTTACCTGATAACTGTTTGGTTAGGTTGCAGTGAGGGTGGTGAGACAACTTGGAACAGGTTGCCCAGGGAAGTTGTGGGTGGCCCCTCCCTGAAGGTGTTCAAGGCCAGGATGGATGAGGCATTGAGCAACCTGGCCCATTGGAAGGTGTCCCTGCCCATGGCAGGGGGCTTGAACTGGATGATTTTAAGGTCCCTTCCAACTCAAACCTTTCTGTGATTCTATGAATTCACACATCAAGGTGTGTCCTATAACACTGATTGCCTGTTGTATTTATTGCTGTTATGCCTTTTTCTCTGTTTTAGTTTTTCATGTATGGAGTATTTTAATGGGTATTTTTAGCAGACACTCGGTGTACTTTTTTTATTTTATATTTTTATTTACCACCAATCACCTCTGCTTTGTTTTCTATTTACCTTAGCAGAGCTTTCAGGAGGATCTGCTCCATGATCTTGCCAGGCACTGAGACTGACTGATCTGTAGTTCCCAGGGTCATCCTTTTGAGGCTGTTTATACTGGAGAAGAGAAGGTTCCAGGGATACCCTAGAGCTGCATTTCAATACCTGAAGGGGATGTACAGGAAGTCTGGGAAGGGACTGTTTAGAAGGGTCTGTGGTGATAGGATGAGGGGCAGTGGTTTGAAAGTAGAACAGGGTAGATTTAGGTTGGACATTAGGAGGAAAGTCTTCACAATGAGAGTGGTGAAATAATTGCCCAGGGGTGTGGTTGAGGCCCCATCCCATTCAAGATCAGACTTGATGTGTCTGTGGTCACCTTGACTGAGTTGGAGGTGCCCCTGCTGACTGCAGGGTGGTTGGCCAAGATGATCTTTGAGGGTCCTTTCCAGCCCAACGCAATTTGTGAATCTGCACTGGACAAAGCTTACATGTTCTAAAAAGCAAACACTATACACACTTCTGCACACAACGTATATCATTACAATGTACGTTTAGTCTGCAGAAACAAAACTCCACAGCTCTGTGTGCAACTGGAAGCACTTTGATTGCTGCAGTCTTAACAGGTGAATAAATGTTTACAGAGCTGTGCTGCGTGCACTGCAAACAACAGAGTAGGAGAACACACAGGAACAGTGATTTGCAATTCCAAAGGTTTCCATATCATCCTTCATTCAGATTCCTGAAGATATTTGGGAACTGTGGTTTTCTTGGTAGCCACCTGTATTCCAGGTTCCTTTTTCCTTAGTGAATACTGTGTCAAGCTTCCTTCTAATAGAATACAGTCATAGAATCACCTGGGTTGAACGGGATCTCCAAAGGTCACCCAGTCCAACCTACCTGCAGTCAGCAGGGACATCTTCCACCAGATCATGGTCACACGCAGAGAGTGGTGATCAAGGGCACAATGTCCACCTGGAGACCAGTGACAAGTGGCATCCCTCAGGGGTCAGTGCTGGGACCAGTGTTGTTTAACATCTTTGTCAGTGACATGGACAGAGGAATCAGTGCACCCTCAGCAAGACTGCAGATGACACCAAGCTGTGTGGACTTGCTAGAGGTCAGGGATCCATCCAGAGGGACCTGGACAGGCTGCAGAGGTGGGCCCAGGCCAACCTCATGAAATTCAACAAGGTCAAGTGTAAGGTCTTGCACCTGGGTAGGCACNCCTTGAGTATCTCCAGGGACGGAGCCTCAAACACCTCCCTCTGCAACCTGTTCCAGTGCTTTGCCACCCTCATGGTGCAGAACCTCTTCTTAACATGCAATCTAGATTTGTTCTTCTCTAATTTGGAACTGCTGCCCCTTATCCTATCACTGCAGGGCTCTGTAAACAGTCTCTCTGCAGCCTTCTTGCAGAGGTCTGAAAGAGGATTTTGTTTACCACCAGCATAACCTCTACTGAGTATCTGAAAGTCGAGCTGCTTTTTTTTTTTTTCTCCTGTTTCATACATCACCTTCAAGAGTAAAAAATGTTGAGCTCATAGTGGAAAATTTTGTTGTTGCTAAAATAAACTGGAATAAATTTGCTCTTCTTTTATTTTGTCATGCCAGAGGCAGGACAGCATGTGTTGTCAGTAAGAGCATCAGATTCTATGTGGGATATAATGTAAAAAAATCACCAGGAAATTATAGGACATAGCACAAAAAAGAAGATTTTTCCTTGATATTTTATTCTTAAGTCTTCTATTATAAGGAAGCTTGCATATAAAAATGTTTTAAATTGGTTTTGATAAACATACAGGGTGTTTAAATAAATAAAGCTTTGCTTTACCAACAGTACCATAATCAAGGTCTGGCATCCAAAGCTATTTCTGTCAGCCACTGGATTGAATTTCTTGATAAGGAACACGATAAGGGCTTAATGATCTGGGTTCAGCAGGTGAGGAACCCTGCATTAATTTCCCTGGGTCTGAAATTTCACCTTGTGCATTTGAGTTTTCACAACTCATATTCATTTGCATCCTTCTCCTAACCGTTCATAATGATAGTTGCATACTAACTGGAGATGGCAACACTTCATTGAATTTAAAAAGCAACATACATTAAAACACTTGGATGTTTCTACAGCTAGGAAATAAAATGTTTTCAGTTTTGTGTAGGTTTCAGTTGGATAGAATCTCTCATCTGCACCAGAACTATCTCCACATTTTATGTGAAGCATATCCTTAATTCTCCATGGGATTAGAGTCAAATATAATACAATCCAAGATAGCACCAAGTGTTCAAAACTATATATTTAGGGGGAAAAAAGGGACAGGCATAACAGCTCCCCCACTAACCACCTATTTCAGTTTTCAGCTTCCTGCTTCTCCACAATTTTCTTCTTTTATTTTTATTTTCTTCTTATTAGCAACTGCCATTTGTAATGATTGGTTATGCTGCAGTACAATATTAGCCATCACAAGTGTGTTTCACATCTTGCTAGTACTGTTATTATTATTTTAAAGATAACTATTGAAATGAAAGCTTTCCTCTTCTGGACTGATGGTTTCTTTATTTGTTGAAATACACTTGCACAAATCAAACCCTCCAGCTGAACAGAACATGTACCTCTATAAAGCAGCCAGCAGAACTCACCTGGCACCTGATATTTCAAGTCTATTTTAGCTTTTTAGACTGGAGATTAGGAAAAAAAATCTTTACAGTGAATGTGTTGAGAAACCGGAACGGGTTGTTGAGGGAGGTCATGGATGTGTCCTCCCTGGACATGTTTAAATGCCAGGTTGGATGAGCAACCTGGTCTAGTGGGAGGTGTCCCTGACTGTGGCAGGGAGGTCAAAAGTAGGTGAACTTTAAGGCCCTTTCTAACCCAAAGTATTCAATAAATGTATGATTAGGAAACACTTTTAAAGGTTGCCTAGTCCAATCCCCCTAGAAGTGAGCAGGGACATCTTTAGCTAGAGCACGTTGCTCTTAGCCCCAAAGAGCCTGACCTTGATGAAGCTGCTGAACTGGTAGCTCAGGTGAAATGTATTTCAAAACTAAAATCACTAATTAAAAGCTGTCAATAATCATAAAGGAAAAAAAAAAAAAAAAAGGAAAGATTTTTGCTTCATATGTAGACTGGGAGCTACAAAGATACTTACTCCCTCATGTTATCTGAACATCTCTGCTGTGAGGAAAGACTGAGACACCTGAGGATGCTTAGTCTAGAGAAGGCTGAGAGGGGATCTTACCAATGTCTATAGGTATCTGAGGGGTGGGTGCCAAGATGAAGGTGCCAGCCTCTTTTCAGCGGTGTCCTGTGATAGGACAAGGCACAGTGGGTACAAGCTGGAACACAGGAGGTACCACCTCAACATGAGGAGGCACTTCTTTACTGTGAGGGTGACAGAGCCCTGGAGCAGGCTACCTAGAGAGGTTGTGGAGTCTCTTCTGGAGATTTTCAAAACCCACCTAAATGCTTTCCATGTGACCTACTGTAGGTGATTCTGCTTTGGCAGGGGGTTTGGACAAGATGGTCTCTAGAGGTCCTTTCCAACCCTTAATATTCTATGATTCTATGAGTCTATAATTGCACTTGGCTAAAGCTTTGGGTTGGAAAGGTCGGGAGAACTGCTTAGCCTCTCCTTTGTTCCTTCTCTGTCTCAGTGCAGGCTTTGGGAATGGATTTCTTCTCAGTGGCAGCTGGAGCACACATCCTGGTATATGTCTAATAGGCTACAGGAGAGGTTTTAAATCCTTCCAGCTTTACGACAGGTACTGGGGAGGTGAATGTCACCACGACCTGCTCCTAAACCAACCCATCTGCTTCATCAGCTTCCCAGACACTTTTTCCTTTGGTAGGGAGGCATGTCATGATTTCCTGACAGCTGTGCATCTGAGGAGATGAAGGCTTTAAAACCCACCATTCCCTCACCTAATTGTTTATGATCCATGCCACTTCACCCAGCTGCGGCTCCTTGGCCTCAGCTGTGGAGGAAGCAGCCTTCTGGTGCAGCCAGGAGTGCAAGAGACCNCAGAGCACGTTGCTCTTAGCCCCAAAGAGCCTGACCTTGATGAAGCTGCTGAACTGGTAGCTCAGGTGAAATGTATTTCAAAACTAAAATCACTAATTAAAAGCTGTCAATAATCATAAAGGAAAAAAAAAAAAAAAAAGGAAAGATTTTTGCTTCATATGTAGACTGGGAGCTACAAAGATACTTACTCCCTCATGCTATCTGAACATCTCTGCTGTGAGGAAAGACTGAGACACCTGAGGATGCTTAGTCTAGAGAAGGCTGAGAGGGGATCTTACCAATGTCTATAGGTATCTGAGGGGTGGGTGCCAAGATGAAGGTGCCAGCCTCTTTTCAGCGGTGTCCTGTGATAGGACAAGGCACAGTGGGTACAAGCTGGAACACAGGAGGTACCACCTCAACATGAGGAGGCACTTCTTTACTGTGAGGGTGACAGAGCCCTGGAGCAGGCTACCTAGAGAGGTTGTGGAGTCTCTTCTGGAGATTTTCAAAACCCACCTAAATGCTTTCCGTGTGACCTGCTGTAGGTGATTCTGCTTTGGCAGGGGGTTTGGACAAGATGGTCTCTAGAGGTCCTTTCCAACCCTTAATATTCTATGATTCTATGAGTCTGTAATTGCACTTGGCTCAAGCTTTGGGTTGGAAAGGTCGGGAGAACTGCTTATCCTCTCCTTTGTTCCTTCTCTGTCTCAGTGCAGGCTTTGGGAATGGATTTCTTCTCAGTGGCAGCTGGAGCACACATCCTGGTATATGTCTAATAGGCTACAGGAGAGGTTTTAAATCCTTCCAGCTTTACGACAGGTACTGGGGAGGTGAATGTCACCACGACCTGCTCCTAAACCAACCCATCTGCTTCATCAGCTTCCCAGACACTTTTTCCTTTGGTAGGGAGGCATGTCATGATTTCCTGACAGCTGTGCATCTGAGGAGATGAAGGCTTTAAAACCCACCATTCCCTCACCTAATTGTTTATGATCCATGCCACTTCACCCAGCTGCGGCTCCTTGGCCTCAGCTGTGGAGGAAGCAGCCTTCTGGTGCAGCCAGGAGTGCAAGAGACCAAACACTGAGGGGAAAAAAAAAGATTTTTGAGGCTGGAGGCCTAAAGCTGGCAGAAGTTATGTGCATCGTTCAGGTAAAACTGCTTAGTGCCTGCAGGGAGCATGTTGGCTGCAATGTGCTTACCTTGGTCCTTGCCAGCAAATTACAGCAGGAGCTGGGATGGAAAAGGAAAATGTGGTGGAGGCCGTTGTGCTCCAGCTGCTGGAAAAGTGGAGCCTTTGTTTAGACTTTATAGGTCTAATTCTCATATTGTTTACTTATCCTGTCGGCTTAGAGTAGAATTCAGAATCACTGAGGTGTGTCTGACACATCCTAACAAAAAGAGAGATGAAGCTGCTCTGCCAGCTCCGTCTGCTGGCTCCCATTAATGCATATTTAACAGGGGGTTATTGCAGAAATGCCTCTTTGCAGCAGCCTCCTCCAGCAGAACTGGTCAAGAATAGAGGATTTGCTGAGAAATAGGCCAGATAAAACTGGCCTTTCTCTCACAATTAGAGAAAGAGAAATACATCCTTCTGCACTTCCTGTGCAATCCTTCTCTCCATTTCCCATCCTGTTTTTATTAATTCCTTGACCTATTGTTTGAATTTCATTTTAATTAGCTGTTGAATGGAAACATGTCCTGTTTAGAATGACATCTTAGTTCAAAGCCAGATGACAGGCAAATCTCTTTGGCTGTTTCTTCACTGACACAGCAATAAGTAAAGGCCTGTATTTGTAAAAGTTGTTAAGGCAACTTTGTCTGCTGTGAGCCTAAAGACCTACCTGAATTTGTGTCTCAAGAACAGACAACTCTGTGCTTCCCTAAACACCAGACTTTCATCAAAGCTTAAGCAAAGGAGAAACAGACTGAAGAGATGAATGAGTCAGAACAACCTTCTCAGGGTTCTCATATTTTTGTTAGGGTTATAGGCAGAAGCTCTGTAATGACACCCAGTTGTGGGTTAGGAGAACAGCAAACCATATGAATATATGCAAAGCAAAATCGATGGTAGTGGACAAGGGTGATATTAGGCTAAAGGGACACTAATTAAGCTATCTGCCACACAATCCTACTTTCCATAAGATGGGCCTGGCTTTTTACACTGTACACTGATAGACACTCCCACATTCGTTGTTAAGTTAAGCATTCTAGTTTAGGAAAAAAAAAAAAGTGATTTAAGCATCATTGTTGCTTTTCAACCTAGCAAGCTCTGATTTATCTTTAGCACTGGTTGTTCTTCCTATTCAGAAACATCTAGTCTCATATCCTACCATATACTATTTAATCTTGAGGTTACTAAGTCAGGCTTATCCTCGATGTCCATCAACACTGACAACAACTTGGCTTCCCAGAAGGTTTGAACTGGGCTCTCCAGATCAAGACAGACTGGGAACTGCTGGAGAAAGTCCAAAGAAAGTCTACAAGGATGACTAGGGGACTGGAGCATCTCTGTGAGCAGGAAAAGCTGAGACACCTGGGGCTGTTGAGCCTGGAGAAGAGTAGCCTGAAAGGGGATCAGGTTGATGGTTGGTAAGAGGTAAAGCGTGGGGGGAAGAGGATGGGGACAGACTCTTGTCAGTGGTGCCCAGTGATAGGATAAGGGGAAATGGGCAGAAACCAGAAACCAGGAGGTTTTGTCCAAAGAGAAGGAGAAAATTCTTTGGTGTGAGGGTTCTGGAGCCCTGGAGCAGGCAGCCCAGAGAGGTTGTGGAGTCTCCTTTTCTGGAGAGATTCCAAACCTGCCCAGACATTGTGCTCCTGTGCAAGCTGCTGTGGGTGCCTCTGCTTTAGCAGAGGGCTTGACCTGGATGATCTCCAGAGGTCTCTTCCAGCCCCCACCATTCTGTGACTCTGAATTTTCCATAAGGGACAAATAAGGGAAAAGTTGAGGCTTTACCACCTGTAGGCATGCAGATTACAGTTCTCACCTCCAGTGTCAACTCTGGGGACTTCTTCCAGTTGTGCACTCATCATATCTATCTTGAGAGAAAGTGATGGTACAAAGAAAACGTTCTCACCTTTCTGAAGTGGGTGTTTGAAGGCTGAGAAGTGAGCAGCAACACCTGCAATTATCTATCCAGGATTAACAACTGACTCGTTCATCTGGATTGGAAGTTTATGACTTGGTGTTTCTCCTCTTCTTATAAGTCTTCTCCAGTTTGTAGTTTCTTAAGGATTTTGAACACAAATAAATAAATAAAATTTTTTTAAATCTATTTTCTGCTAATTTATTAAATCATTTATCATTCCTTCATGTATAACCAACTAATCCTTAAAAAAAAACCAAAAAACCAGACATTTGCTTTCTTTTCTAGTATTGACCTGTGGATTTATTTCTAATCACTGCCTCAGAGTTTAAACTGTTCACTATTTCTTGCCAAACTCCATGCACAGAATGAAGTAACAAAAGCATGCTTGGTTTATTGTTATTGCAATTTATTTCAAGAGATCTTTACCATCAAACTGAAAAGGGAAAAGCTCCAGGACATTCCTTTTCTTCTCATCCAGTTCTACCAGTATATTATCACACTACCTGAAGCAAGAAGGGCAATAACAGACTTTGCTGTATTTGTACCAACAGAACCAACCTTGCTTTTCAGTAGCTCTTCATTTAAATTTTTATGAACTTCTCCATTTTTATCTGCTGATTTATCTGCTTAAATTCAACAGGACAAACCAGCTTTCGGAGTACACCCTAGTCAGAAGATAAAAGTAACTTTTGCAGACAAGAACAGGATTTCTGCCTATGTTCCTGTGACTATTTCAGCACAAAACCAGAGCCAGCCTACCAAATGCTTCAGTAGATTTACAGTATGTCCCAGCCTGAGCTAGAGCATAATCAACTCAGCTCTGTTCTGTCACTTCTCAGCACAGGCTCTGCTCATTGAGGTCACTGCTCACTTTCTGAAGCTCAGGGCAAGTTTGCATACCCAGGGGCAGCCTCTAGCAGGCAGAAGCTGATGGGCAGAGTTCCTGCCAAGGGCTGAGCTGCAGAAAGCCTCTGCCTTAGATTTACTCCTCTGCACACCAAGGGAATTATCACAGCTCATGCCCCACCTTGTGGGGCAGGAAGGCAGAGGTGGCACATGCAGGGAGGAGCAGACAGGACAGGTGACCCTCAACTGCCCAACAAGGGATTGCATCCCATGGAGATGCTTTCAGGAGCAAGCTGAGGCATCACCAGGGTCAAGCCTCTTCTTCACTGGCTGATGTTCCCAGAGGACTCTGTCCCTCCTGCCTTCCATCCTGATCTGTGTCTTCCTGAATCCAGTTCCAGAATCTAGCTCCTGAATCTGGTTCCCATTTGCTGCTGAGTCCAGTCTGGGACTTGCCCAGTGCCTGTCCCTGGCATCAGTGGTGCTGTCATTGACATCAGGGATTTGGTTTGGCTCTTAGTTTGTGTCTCTTTGTCTCTATTCCATGGCATTGTTCTTCTTTCCACCCCAGCTGTTTTGGTTTCTTTCCCATCCCATCAGCCTCTCGCCTTCCTTCCTCTTCCCTTCCTTTTGGGAGGGCAGAGGGCTTCACGGAGAGCCTCTAGCTCTCATTTGATAACTGTTCCAGCCCTGACTCTTGACACCTTACCAGCATCTGGTGAATGCTAAAAGAAGGTACTGAATTGTCATAAGATTATTTTGAGTAAGCTCTCTGATTTTCTACCATCAGTGTATATCCCAAGTCTTGCCTTAAAGTTTCTTCCTGGAATAGCAAAAGTCATCTCAAGGGAAATATTAATGTTTGCCCATTTAATTTTAAGCAGTGTCATTAATATCTGACTGCATTTGTCACTTGGAAGCAGCTGGCTTGCCTGATACTGGACCTGCAAGACATCTGCTTCATTGGTTTGCTGTTTCTTCATCTGAAAGATGTTTTGAGCTGTAGCTGTGAGATATTTTTATCTCAAGATATTTTCCTTCTGCACATGCAAACACAGATCTGAATAATGGGCAATTTTAGGCTGCTGTTCTCAATAATGGATTTGTCTGTCTGAGAACCTGACATTAGAGTTTTCTTTTTAATGTTATTTCATTATTCCCCTCTCTCTCTTTTTTTTTTTTTCCCCTTTTCTTTCTGTACCGTCATGGTGCATGGCTACAGAACATCCAGAAAATTATTTCTCAGATCTCAGCCACTGAGCAAGTCTGAAACTCACATTAGCATGCAAACTTCTTCTCTTGATGCTGAGTACTTCAAACACCTTGATAGCCAGGAAACCTGGATTCAGAGGAACCAGTAGGCACCAATTTTAAAAGCTCTCCAAATGAACACATTCCTTTTGCTTGTATTTGCCTGTAAGAACCTCAGATCAGCTGTGATATGCTCAGAAGCTTTTCTGTGGTAGGTAGAATTATGCAGATCGGATTGTCCAACATCTACTAAGCAATCCCTAAATAAGTTTTTCTCAGTGATGATGTGCCTTGTTATCATCCAAAAAATCCTGAGCAGAGGTCTTGTCCGGCTCTTGAGGATGAAGAAGATGTAGAAACTAAGTGTGCAAACAGCAGAACAAATAAGACCATGTATCAACATTCTCAAGGACAATTCTCTTAAAACAATGTTCATCTTACATCTGTGTTGTTCTTTTTAGAAGACAGGAGGGCAAGAGCATATAGGTAATTAAGTGTGGCACTGTCACAGTTCAGGGCTGTGTGAACATAGATAGTTTAATGCCAGAGGCTCTCTGTGAAGCCCTTCCCAAAAGGAAGAGAAAGGGAAGAAGAGAGAGAGACTGATGGGTTGGGAAAGAAATTAAACCAGCTAGGGTGGAAAGAGAAACAATGCCATGGAATAGAGACAAAGAGACACAAACTAAGAGCCAAACCAAACCTCTGATGTCAATGACAGCACCACTGGCAACACTGATGCTAGGGGCAGGCACTGGACAAGTACCAGACTGAACTCAGCAGCTGAGAAGTGACAGAACAGAGCAAATTTCACACTGCTCTAGCTCAGAGCAGGACAGCTGCTCAACTACTTTTTTTACCTCCTGCAGAAAAGTCTCACTGCTGAAGCAAAACAAACATTTGGATAGAATTTAGCAGACCTTGTAAGGCCATCATATTTCCATTGAGACATGATTTATGGTATTGATTTTTTCTTAACCTTGCAGAAGTTCGCCTACAGAAACAGACGTAATTTTTTTTTGAATAAGCTACACCAATTATCTGGTTGTCCACAGCTGACGAATTCTTTATTTTCTCCCAGTGCAGTGTGATGGCCACTAAAATACAAAACTGACTGGGACCATAATCAAAGGGTATTTCTGCAAATCACTCAATGACAATCTGGGGCAATTTTCAATTACTCTCAGGACAGATTTTTTCCAATTGACTAGACAGAAATTGGCAAGAAAGATTTAAGAAATGCCTTGTAAGTGCTGATCTGAGGACTTAGTACCAAATATCATCAATCTGTATCCTTCTGAGACTGGAAGATTTACAAAATAGGCTGTAGAAGTTACATAAGCATTCAGTTCTAGGATCATATATCTGATGGTTCAGTATCTTGGGATTCTGGGTGTTAAAGGGAACAGCTATAGACCTCTGCTTTGACTGTTTGCAATTATCACATGCTTAATTAGATTAATGACTGTCTGATCACTGACCCACTTTCTGTTCTGAAGGTACTCACAAAGGTGTTTCATTGGGTTACCAGTAGTAACGTGGGCATTTACACCAGTCTGGTGTGAGGAGAACTGAACTGGCAGCCTTGACATAGCAAATAAACTACAACACATCTGATACAGAAATGTTACAGAAACTCTCAATGTAACACTGCCTTAAAGCTGAATATAAAACAAAATTGGTTAAACATTGTTCAGGATTTTTAATGGTCTTCATGCATTTTTATGTTCACAACAACTGAATGGCAGCACATCTAAGGTAAGTTGCAATGTCAGAAATTCTGGTCTGTTTTGTAGTCCAGCAGTGCTAACAGGGCTTTAGCAGAGACAAAACCTCCTTACAAACCCAAATCTGCTGTCTCAGACTTTGTTACCCTAGTAGGCAGAACAGGGAAGGAAGGTGGAAAGAGAAGTTGCTGGTTAGAGAGATGAGATGTAGGGCTGACACTCTCTGATAAAGGATCACAAAGGCTCTGAGTTCTTGTTGGAAAGCAAAGACATCCCATGACAGCCTTGGTTCTGTTGTGCCTCAGGTTTGGCAGCAGTGTGTTGTGGGTGCCCTCCAGACCTTTGACCTCCTCATCCCTTTTCTTGTGAAGGAGGTTGCCTGCAGGCCTGCTGAGCATCACTACCTTAACCATTAGGGGGATCAGCATTCCACGTGTCACAGACTCTGAGAATGGTGGGGGTAAGGGACCTCTGGAGGTCGTCTAGTCCAAATCCACTGCTAAAGCATGGGAACTCACAGCAGCTTGCCCAGGATCACAATGTTCAGGTGGGTTTAGAATCTCTCCAGACAAGGAGACTCCACAACCTCTCTGCACAGTCTGCTCCAGGGCTCCAACACCCTCAAAATGAAGAAGTTTCTCCTGTTCAGATAGAACCTCTGGGTTCCAGTTTGTGGCCACTGACCCTTTTTCTGTTCTGGGCACAATATGTCAAGGTACACTTTAAAAAACCAAAGCTGTAGCAAAATGTATGCACCAAAATGACCCTCACAGTGCATGGTGTGTCTGCATCATTGACTGCTGCACCCCTCCTCACTAAGATATCTTCCTGAGAGCCTGTTTATCAAATCATCCCACACAACCCTCAGCTCCAAACCCACAGTGGTGATCATCAGCCTAAATACCAGGAAATGTTTTTTTTTGTTGTTGTCAGCAAAACTCTGTATTTGTGAAGAAGATAAACACTGCTATGTTTAGAGAATCACACAGTAGTTTGTGTGGGAAGGGAGCTTTAAAGCTCATTGAGTCCACCCCTCCTGCACTGAGCAGGGACATCTACAACTAGAGCAGGTTGCTCAGAGACACAAACAACCTGACCTGAAATGGCTCCAGGGATGGGGCATCTCCCTCCTCTTTGGGAAAAAAAAAAACAAGGGGTTTATAAGCTCTGAGATGTAACAGTAAGTCCTTCTTCCAACTTACAGGATGGTTCCTTGGAGGAAGCTCTGCCACCTACTGAATTAGTAATTGATTTCTTCATCTATATTTCTTCATATGTGTCTGAAAATACACACAGCAGCAAAGTTTGGCAGCTGAGTTCTTCTAATATCACAGCTCATCCCTATGAGCTCGTGAGCAAGACAGAGAAAATACACTGCTAAAATGTAAATAAGAATGTAGCTGGGTACTCCAGTAAATTGCTCCTGGTTTATTTCTTTGGGGAGCAGCCCAAGCACAGGCAGAGGATTGTGAATATTTTCTGTAGAGGAAGCACTTTAATAAGGAAGCTGCAGTTTGCTCCTAAGGCTGAATCCAAAAATAATTAATAAGCCTGTATTAAGATTCTGCACACATGGGCATTTAGCTCAGTGCAGCCAAGCAAACAAGTTAACAACTGGCAGCACACTGATGTGGAGAGAAGCCAGCTTTGCCAGAGCCATCTCCTTCACACAGGCCCAGTTCATAGAATCATAGGTTCACCTTTAAGTATCATCTAGTTCCAACCTCCCTGCCATAGGCAGAGTCACCTCCCACCAGACCAGGTTGCTCAAACCTCATCCAACCTGGCCTTGAACACCTCTAAGGAGGGAGCATCCACAACCTCCCTGGGCAACCTGTTTCAGAGTCTCACCACCCTTGCTGGAAAGAATTTCTTCCTAATCTCCGGTCTAAATCTCCCTTCCTCAAGCTTCAATCCATTTCTTCTTGTCCTGTCACTCCAAGCCTCTGTAAAAGGTCCCTCCCCAGCTCTCCGGTAGCTCACTTCAGTTACTAGCAGGTTGCTATAAGGTCTTGCAACCATCTCTTCTCCAGGCCAAAAAGCCCCAACTCTCTCTGTCTGTCCCTATGAGGGAAGTTCTTCAGCCCCCTGATCATCTTCATGGCTTCCTCTGGACCTGCTCCAGCAACTCCATGTCCCTCTTGTGCTGGGAGCACCAGAACTGGATGCAGTGCTCCAGGTGGGGTCTTACAAGAGCAGCACAGAGAGGAAGAATCCCCTCTTTATCCTTCATGATTCATGTGCTCCTCACGACAACACCAAAAGCAACATTTTGATCTCTGATGTCTTCTATCTGCATTTGTTTCTGTGCTGAAAGGCTAATCAAGGTCAAATTTGTCAGTCATATCTCTTGCTATTACATTAGTATTCAAAACTGCAGTAGATGCAGTCTGGAGTGGGGATATTGTTTGTTTGTTTGCTTTTGGGTTTTTTTGTTTTTTTTTTTTATTTATTCAAGGAGTTTGAAATTAATTTGAAGCCCTACAACAGCGATCAGACTCTAATTAGTGAGATAATCAAATAATAAGCTTGTAACTAAGGGTTCTCATGTTGTAGATGGAGATGATTTCCACTGGGGTGAAGTGCAATCATTGTATTAGCAAAAGTACAAAGACAACAGTGAATGTCTCCTGGAGCCAGGAGGTAAAGATCCATCTGTTTGTGAAGAGGTACCATCCTAGCCCCTGTGCTCTGGCAGTGATTCATGTGGCTGTAACCACAAGACTTCCATTACAATAACAGCTTTCTGTGGCCAAACCAGCAAGCCACTCTTGAAGTGTTCTCTCCCCCATTAATGCATGCAAAGTGATTCCATCAAGCCATTAAAGCAAATATAAGAAATGAGTTCAAGAGAGCTGGTTATTTGTGTGGGGAATTAATTGAAGGATGCAAGGATGAAGGAGGGAGGAGGCTAAGATTAATAAACCTTAAAGTACAGGCTTGTTGTGCCAAATGGCCTTTTCCCCTGTAACTGTAAACAAATTTGGATCTTGAACAATTTTAGACCTCAAGGTCTTGCATTAACAATGACATTGAATTCCTCAGGGAATCGCTTGCATTGCTTTCCAGACAGAAAATCCACAGAATGACAGAATCTCAGCATGGTGGGGGCTGGAAGGGACTTCTGGAGATCATCCAGTCCAACCCCCCTGCTCAAGCAGGGCCACTGAGAGCAGCTTGCCCAGGATCACAATGTCCAGGCAGGTTTGGAATCTCTCCAGAGAAGGAGACGCCACAACCTCTCCGGGCAGCCTACTCCAGGGCTCCAGCACCCCCAAAATAAAGATGGTACTCCTCCCATTCAGGTGGAACCTCCTGTGTTCCAGCTTGTACCCCTTGTTCCTTGTCCTGTCACTGGGCACCACTAAAACCAGTCTAGCACCTTCATCCTGACACCCACCTCTCAGATACTTGTAGATGTTGGTAAGATACCCTCTCAGCCTTCTCCTCTCCAGCCTAAAGATGGTTTTGTTTAGGTTAAAACTATCTAAACAAGTTGTTTGATAGAGATTTTGGAGCTTGTAGTGTCCAAGCAAAGACCTTTGCCCGAGTACTTGATAATATTAATTTCTCCACTGTAGTGTGTAATCAGCTTCATGATGTGCATGATGGACATCCATCACTGTGTTACTCAATGACTATGTTACTCAACTCTGTACCCAAATCATGCTAAGATGTCACTCTAGGAGTAGAAAGAGTGCAGCTGTGGTAGAAATCTAAAGGCTGAAGTGCTTTTTTAGGAGGAAAAGACTGAAGAAGTAGCAGAACCTTTTGACAGGCCATGCTCCTCTTCTTCCACCCAAAACAGATTTCTTAGGAAGAATTGCACCTTCCCTGTGGTGGTAGGATAAGAGGGAATGGATTGAAGCTTGAGGGAGGGAGATTTAGACTGGAGATTAGGAAGAAACTCTTTATAGTGAGGGTGAGCAGCATGTTCTAGTGGAAGACATCCCTGTCCATGGCAGCAGGGTTGGAACTAGATGATCTTTGAGGTCCCTTCCAACCCAATCCCAAATCTATGAATCTCCAATTGTGTCAAGTGTTACCTGGGAATGCCCAACTGCAGCTCGATGTTTGCAGTGAGCACATTTCTCAGCGGCAATCCCAAATCGGTTGTGTCTGTCATTTTAAAAAACTAATCAAATCAGTTGTTAACTGGGTGAAACTGTCTCACTGAAAGTCCTACTGGGCCTCTGAAAGTAGCAAAATTGCTAATTTCCTTCAGTGAAAGTCCATCAGTTTCTGGTAGGCAAATGTCCAGTTCTTACTTGTAAGGTGATAGTGAGTATCTACTGGTCCCCACAAGTGCTTAACATGACAAGAAGCAAAGCAAACTACCACGTGGGTAATGCCCAGCTAGTCCATAGGTACATCCTTTATAGGCTTAGATGATACCTTGAGGAAGCTCAGCTTCCTGTAGTCTCATTGCTGAGCAAGAGGAATGAGTCACCTCATCCCTCAGAGGCACTGCTGGGCAACATTCAGCCCTGTACTGGATACCGGATACTGGACTATTGATATTGCTCACAGCAGGTACTGCTGAGGAAAGTAATTCCATTAATGACCTTCCTGTAAAAACAGATAATCCTCTTTGGGTTTGCTGAGAATAAACACTAATAAACTTCAGCTGAGGGGATCCTCCTGACCCAGTTCTTTGCCTTTAATTTAGTCTCTGCGTGTTCGTGGTGTGTTACAGTGTTTATCACCTTAGCGCTATTAGCAGCTTTATGGCAAAATCATTATGTGCCCATTTCTTGGTAATTTAGCTCTTCCATTGCATCAACACTTACAGCTGGATTTTTTATTTAATTATATAACCCACTGCACAAGAATCCTCAGCAGCCACACTACTCAGTGCTAATGGGCCACCACATCCTTGCACGCTCAGCAAGTTTGCAGATGACACAGAGCTGTGTGGTCCAGTCAAGATGCTGGATGGAGGAGAGGCCATCCAGAAGGACTTGGACAGGGTAGAAAGGGGAGCCGAAACCAACCTCATGAAGTTCAACAAGGCCATGTGCAAGGTCTTACACCTGAAGCAGGACAATCCCAAGCACCAATATAGGCTGGGTGAGGAGTGGCTCAAGAGCAATCTGGAGGAGGACTTGGGAGTATTGGGTGATGACAAACTCACCATGAGCCAGAAATGTTGGTTGGCAGCCCAGAAGGCAGCTGTGTGCTGGGCTGCACCTGAAGCAGTAACAGCAACAGGACAGAGGGAGATTCTGCCCCTGTGCTCTGCTGTTCTTTAGTGCAATCCCACCTGCAATATTGCATTCAGTTCTGGGGGCCCCAACACAAGAAGAACACGAAACTGTTGGGTCCAGAGGAGGCCATAAAGATGATTAGAGGGCTGGAGAACCTCCCCTATGAGGACAGTCTGGGAGAGTACAACTTCAGCCTGGAGAACAGAAGGCTCCAGGGAGACCTTAGAGCAGCCTTCCAGTACTTGACAGGGCTACAGGAAAGCTGAGGAGGGCTTTTTACAAGGGCTGGAGGGGATAGAATGGAAGAGAATGGATTGAAGCTTCAGCAGTGGAACCGGACAAGATGATGTCTAGAGGTCCCTTCTGACCCCTAACCCTCTGTGATTCTATAATCACACATGTAGCCATTAGGATAACACATGGTGTAGAAGACACTTGACCAACTCATCTGTTAAAAAATATGCAGTACAAGCATCATGAGAAAACCACTCAGGCGTCATGCAAAGCTTTCCCTAGCCTCTCAGAGCTAAGATACCTTTCATGGACTGCTGACAGTGTGTGTGTCAATCATGCACCAAGATGTGCATCTTCAGAGAGATCCTTCTTTGATCAAGTTTAACAGAAGCATAAGATAAATTTCTGAATAATTGCTGAACAGTGTTCAAGTACATGAAACCAGTCCTTTGCCTGAGTTATTTTTTCTTTTTTTTACAATTTCTCTCATCATTTTGATTCCAACTTTGAAAAATTGTGATTTTACATAGTTCAACATTAATTGCAATTTCCTTTTCTTCTTTCCCCCCCCTTTTTTTTTTCTTTTTCCTAAAGGTGTGAGTTGAATTTGTTTTACACTTTGTATTTTAATTTAATCATTTGCCCTTTGCTGGTTTTGTTTGTTCATTTTTTTCCCCAGATATATTCAGCTGGTTCCACAATTTTATGTGTCAAACAGAAACAGAGAAAACAAAAAAAGGGTTTATGTTAGTTACAAATTTGGCAGCAGATAAAGCAAGGTAATTTATCCTTTCTCTTTGCAGGAGTTACTGAGATAACCAAAATCCTGTTTCCAGAGTCTTATCTGAGAAGTTGAAGCCTTTGAATCTATGTGGAGTCTTGATGTTTTAAGATCACTTTTCATGGGTCAAGGGTACATTGTCATGAATCAGTTCAAAAGATCCTTCCTGATAGTTGCTCAGCACAGTCCAGAAGTGATTGCTCCCACAAATCCTGCTCCAGACTCTCCAAAATACAAGTTGTTGAGTTTTAAGGCAGCTCTCTTCAGAAGAGCATCTCTAGGTACAAGGAACAGAACCTACATTCCAAACAGAAAAGGGATGTACTCTGCTGGTAGCTACATGAACACAGAGTGGCTTTACCTCAGCTACTTTTACTGGTGGTTCACTCAGATATTGGATATTTGCAATGTGTGTATTGCTGCCAATATTCCATTAATAGAATTAAACTAACCTCATTGCAGAGCAATAGGAATTAAATCTGAGAGGTTATTACAAGCCTTGTACTTGGAGTATCAAATACATTTCCACCTCTCTGCTGAACACAGAAACATTATGGCCTCCAGGGTTCCGTACTGGGGTCTGTCTTATTTAATATCTTTATTCATGGTCTGGATGAGGGGATTGAGGCATCCTCAGTAAATTTGCAGATGACATCAAGCTGGGTGGTTGTGTTGATCTGCTAGAGAGTAGGGAAGCTTTACAGCAGGACCTGGACAGGTTAGATTGATGGGCCAAGGCTAATTGTATGAGGTTCAATAAGGCCAACTGCCAGGTCCTGCACTTGGGTCACAACAACCCCAAGGTAAGGTACAAGGTTTGAGGATGTGTTCTTGGAAAGCTGAAACTTGGAGAGGGACCTGGGGGTATTGACAGTCAACTGAACATGAGCCAGCAGTGTGCCCGGGTGGCCAAGAAAGCCAATGGCATCCTGGCCTGGATTAGAAACACTGTGGCCAGCAGGGATGGGAGGGGATCATTGCTGTGTATTCAGCGCTGGTGAGGCTACGCCTCCAGGGTCGTAGTTCAGTTCTGGGCTGCTCACTACAAGGACATTGACGGCCTGGAAAGTGTCCAGAGAAGGGCAACAAGGCAGGTGAAGGGCCTGGAGCATCTGAGGAAGCTGGGGTTGTTCAATCTGGAGAAGAGGAGGCTGAGGAGAGATCTCATTGCTGTCTACAATCACCTGAAGGCAGATTGAAGCGAGGAAGGAGAAGCCTCTTCTCCTTGATGACACATGACTGGACCAGAGAAAATGGTTCCAAGATGCACCAGGGGAGATTCAGGCTGGATATCATGAAATATTTCTTCACTGAGAGGGTTCTCAAACATTGGAATGGTCTGCCCAGGGCAGTCCTGGAGTCACCATCTGTGGGGGTTTCTAAGCAGTGTGTGGATCACTTGAGGGAGCTTAGGGACACAATTTAGCATTGACCCTTTAGTGCTGGGTCAAAGGCTGGACTGGATTCCTACCAGATATATTCTGTGATTATCTTTGAAGGACGTTATGAATTGGCAATTTATGGGCACACTGTTTGCAGCTGTCTAATGAAATAGTCACATTTCAATGCATACACATATTTTATTTTTCCCAAATATCCCTGAAATCTTGGCTTTCATTAGTCAGGATTTTAAAGAAAGAAAGAAATCAGTTTAATTAGAAAACATTCATCAGTACTAAACAAATATCAATAGCTGCTTATAATTTTTTTTTCCCTGTTTGTTTTCAGCATGGTGTGTTGCCAGCTACAACCAATTTGCAAACACATGAAAATTTTTATGCTAATTTAAAATAAATGGCTTCTGCATTAATAATAATACAAATAGATCTCATTAAAACACTAAGAAGTAATAAATGAGAAAAAAATAAATTACTTTTGGAATCCTAATTCTGTACCATAACACATTAACAATGTTAGTCTGGATTTGCCCTTTGGAAGGAGAAATTCCATTAGGATTTCCTATCAGAGTTGAATAAATAAAACAAACAAAACATATGTAAATTCAGATCATATTAGCACCGATTCAGCTAGTCCAGTCTCAGTGTGTGCTGTATTTGTTTTATTTAATACCATTAATATGAGGAAGTGTGACTGAACACTATCCAAACAGGCAGGGCGACTTAACATTTGAAATGTCAAAACTAATTAAAAAGTAATCCTAGGATTTCCTGACTTTCTATAAAGAGGTGCTCCTTCTTAGGGCTCCCACAAAAGATCCTTGGAGACCATGGGAAATTTTACCATAATTTCTTAAGCACTGGCTCAGGTTGTGCTTCTGTGTTTGGTAACCAAATCAAGCATTACCTACGAGGCTACTAAATGCTTAATGCAGAATCCCAGCATGGTGGAGATTGGAAGTGATTTCTGGAGATCATCCAGTCATAGAATCATAGGTAAGGTTGGAAGGGACCTCAAGGATCATCTAGTTCCAACCCCCTGCCATAGGCAGGGACACCTCCCACTAGCAGAGGTTACTCAAGGCACTCAAGGTCTCGTTCATCCTGGCCTTGAACACCTCCAGGGAGGGAGCAGCCACAACCTCCCTGGGCAACCTGTGGCAGTGTCTCACCACCCTCACTGTAAAGAACTTCCTCCTAACATCCAGTCTAAATCTCCCCTCTGCCAGTTTAAACCCATTGCCCCTTGTCCTGTCATTGCAAGACCTTGTAAATAGCCTTCCTGTAGGTCCCCTTCAGACACTGGAAGGCTACTCTAAGGTCTCCTCGAAGCCTTGTCTTCTCCAGGCTGAAGAGCCCCAACTCTCTCAGTCTGTCCTCACAGGAGAGCTGCTCCAGCCCTCTGATCATCTTCATAGCCCTCCTCTGGACCTGCTCCAACAGTTTCATGTCCTTCCTATGCTGGGGGCTCCAGAACTGCACACAGTACTCCAGATGGGGCAGTCCACCCTCTTGATCTTAAATGATGCATTATTTAATGATATTAATTGATGATATTTATGAATGAATAATGATATTCATTAATGATATTTAATGATAATAAAAATCATTAAACCTTAATGATTCAATGATTCTAAAACAGGGTCACCCACAGCAGCTTGCCCAGGATCGCAATGTCCAGGTGGGTTTAGAATTTCTCCAGAGAAGATTCCACAACCTCCCTGGGCCTGCTCCAGCGCTCCAGCACCTTCACATCAAAGAAACTTCTCCTCCTGTCCAGACAGAAGCTCCTGTGTTCCAGTATGTGCCCACAACACCTTGTCTTGTCACTAGACACCATTGGAAAATTCTGGTCCCATGATCTTGATGTCTGATCGGATCCCTTCTCAGACTGTTGTTCTCCAGGCTCAACAGCCCCAGGTCTCTCAGCCTTTCCTCCTCACAGAGATGTTCCAGTCCTCTCAACATCTTCATAGACTGCACTGGATTCTCTCCAGTAGTTCCTTCTTTCTCTCAATATAGACACATTACTCCAGATGTGGCCTCACCAGGGCAGAGTAGAAGGGGAGGAGAATGTCCCTTGGCCTGGTGGTCACACTCTTCTTCATCCATCCCAGGAGACCATTGGCCTTCCTGGCTACAAGAGCACATTGCTAGCTCATGGTGACTTTGTTGACTTAGACCCCCACGTCTCTAACAATAAATGTCAAAATTCCAGTTTCATCACGACAAGTCCTCCAGTGATATTTGTTCTCCACCAAGAGCAACTGCAATCATGCTTACAAAGAGTACTAAAGCGTGTGCTGAGAGTCTCTGCCAAGCTCTCCTGGCTGTCAATGACATTGCTTAGAAGAAATCTCAGAAACAATCAGGGAGTTTTAGAGAGCACAGGAGCTGAAACAGCAGGAGCCTCCATGAAATATACGCTGCCTGACAGTGCATGAATCCTGCCTGAGCCTTTTCCATCAATACTGAGAGATGCAAGATCTGGCCCCTTGATTGCTGGGGGAACATGGAGCTGCACATCTGAAAGAAAGAGCAGACACCCTGTTGGGAGTGCTAGAGGAAGTAAATGAGCTCCACTAGTGTTAGTCTGGCAGAAAAATAAATACAAGTCCAGGTAAAGAAAGGGTCTTGGGGTTTTTTTTGTTTGTTTATTTGGTTGCTTTTTTTCCCCTGTTTGGTGGTTTTTTTTTGTTTGGGTTTTTTTTTATGTTCTGTTTGTTTTGTTTTCTTTTGTTTTTGTTTTTTAATAAGGTGCTCTTGAAAAAGACACTTGGCAAAGAAACTTTGATGGAGTAAGGTTATGAACATTTATTGCAATGCAGTTTGTGAGCTTTGGGGGTCAAGGCAAAATTCAGTCACCCAACACACCCATGACCATACCCAGAAGCACCACATTGACTAATTTTTTAATGCCTCCAGGGATAGTGACTCCACCACCTCACTGGGCAGCCTGTTTCAGCGCCTCAGCACTCTTCCAGGGAAGAAATTCTTCCTAATATCCAATCTAGATGTCCACTGGTGCAGCTTGAGGCCATTACCTCTTGTCCTGTCAGTTACCTGGGAGAAGAGGCCAACACCGGCCTCACTCCAACCTCTTTTCATGTAGCTACAGGCAGTAATAAGGTCTGCTTCCAGTCTCCTCTTCTTCAGGCTGAACAACCCCAGCTCCCTCAGCCTCTCCTCACCAGACCTGCTCTCCTAACCCTTCACCAGCTTTCGTTCCCTTGTCTGAACACACTCCAGCCCCTCGATGTCCATCTAGGAGTGAGGGGCAAGAAAAACCCTAACCCAGTATTCAAGATGTGTCCTCAGTACAGGGGTAAGATCACTTCCCTGGTCCTGCTGACCACACTGTTGCTGATCCAGGCCAAGATGCAGTTGGCCTTTTTCACCACCTGAGCACACTGCTGGGTCATCTTCAGGTGCTGTCAGTCAACACCCCCAGGTCCTTTTCTGCCAGGCAACTTTCCAGCCACTCTGCCCAAGCCTGCATACATGGGGTTGTTGTGACCCAAGTGCAGCACTTGATCTTATCAAGCCTCATGAAACTGACCTTTACCACTGATCCAGCCTAACCAGATATCTCTCTAGAGCTTCCCTACCCTCTAGCAGATCAACACTCCTGCTTAATTTAGTGTCATCTGCAAGCTTGCTGAGGATGCACTCAATCCTCTCATCACTCATAAAGATGTTAAACAGGATCAGTAATAGCTTCTAATCAAAACTGGCATTTTTAACCTATTAGCAAAGGCAACTGGGAGACCACTAGAATAATACCTGGCAGTCTATTTGTGATGTAGGCTACAGCACAGAAGAGCTGATTCTGCTTTGTGGTTGCTCTTTTATGTATTTTTAAGGAAATCTGAACATCTGAATTTGAAATAATCTATAATAATAAGAATCTCTATGAAATAATGGAAATGTAGGAATTTGGAATATTACATATGGATCTCAAATCTTCAATTCTTCTCCAAAATTTTGCTGCAGCCATGCTACTGAGAATCATTTCTACTCTGAGCCTGTGAATACTGTCAAACCTACTTAATACTTCCTTAGCAAAGCCAAGTGTGTAGGAGCAGAGCTTTCCCAAGGATCAAAATATTTTATGTATGGGCTTTTTGAACAGTTGGGAAGCTCCTGACATAATTTAAATTTTTTATAATCAGGTAATTTTAATATTTATGTTCATAGTTCTTGAATAATTCTGGGAAGCTTGGAATGACCAGTTGACATATAGTCTTTAAGGTGACAAGTGGTCTCCCTCAAGGGTCTGTTCTGGGACCAGTGCTGTTCAATATCTTCATCAATGATATAGACATAGAGATTGAGGCAGCCTTAGCAATTTTGCAGATGGCACCAAGCTGAATGATGCAGCTGATAAGACTGAAGGACAGGATCCAGAAGGACCTGGATCCTGTCCAATCCAGAAGGACCTGGACAGGCTGGAGAGGTGGGCTCAGGAGAATCTCATGAGGTTCAGTAAAGGAAAGTGCAAGGTCTTGCACCTAGGTCAGGGCCACTCTGCACATCAATCCAAGGCTGGAAGATGATGAGTTTGAGAGCAGCTATGAAGAAAGGGAGTTGGGGGTGCTGGAGGGTGAGAAGCTGGACATGAGCCAGCCATGGGTGCTTGCAGTCGAGAAAGTCAATGGCATCTTCAGCTGCATCAAAAGCAGTGTGGCCAGCAGGTCCAGAGAGGTGATCCTGATGCTCTACTCTGCTCTGGAGAAACTTCAGCTGGAGTGTCCAGCTATGGGACCCTCAACAAAGGAGAGACATGGACCTGCTGGAGAGAGTCTAGAGGAGGCCACAAAGATGGTCAGAGGGCTCAAGAACCTCTGCCATGGGGACAGGCTGAAAGAATTTGGGCTGTTCAGCCTGGAGAAGAGAAGGTTCTGGGGAGACCGTGGAGCTACATTTCAATATGGGAAGAGGACCTACAGGAAGGCTGAGGTGGGACTGTTTAGAAGGGCCTGTGGTAATAGAATGAGGGACAATGGTTTGAAATTGCAGTAGGATAGGTTTAGGTTGGACATCAGGAGGAAGTTCTGCAGAATGAGGGTGGTAAAATACTGGAACAGATTGCCCAGGGAAAGTGGTTGAGAGCCCATCCCTGAAGACATTCGAGATCAGACTTGATGTGTCTCTGGGCAGCCTGCACTAGTCAGAGATGTCCCTGTTCACTGCAGTGGGGTTGGACATGATGACATTTGAGGGTTCCTTCCAGCACACTGCAATTTGTGAACCTGTCTTTGCCACAAACTTCGGCAACTAACTGAATAAATAGTCCTGGAGAATGCGGTTGTTTAAAAAAGTTATTTCAAGCTAATTAAATTGATAAGTCTCTTTCTCTCTCTTCTCCCAGACTCATGTTTTATTCTGTTTTTAACTTATGGTTGTGCCTGTGCCTCTTGTAATTTCAGGGAGAGCTGGTAGAGTGTGAAATCAGGAAAACTGCATTTCAGAAGCATCTCCTTCTCAATCTGTGTAGAGCTACATTGATTTCAGCTAATTCTACTCTCCAGTTGTTTTCAAGGGAAACTTTAGTTCTACCAGAACAGAGCACAGCCAATCCTTCTAAGGTTTGCTAGATAGCAGTGTCTTAGTTCACTTTGCTGCCCCTGTTCCTAATGTTCTCAGAATACACCGAGGTGCTCAAATCACCTCCAGATCTTAATTTTCACATTCGTAGCCTCTGTTATGTGTACAGAAGCTGAACTTTGCTGCCTTCAGCCACACAAGCCAGGTATATTTGCCTTGTACAAAATTCTTTCCAAAAGAAATGTTTTCCTAAAGAAAAATGGGCAGCACACCCAAACAAAGAGGGAAGTCCGCATGGCTCACAGCAGCAGCTCTAAAATAATGGCTGAGATAGAAAGTAAGGAGAACCAAATCTTTAGGATAGTGTAGCATGTAGAATCATAGAATTGTTTTGCTTGGAAAAGACCTCCAGGATCATCGAATCCAAATGCCAACCTAATACCACCACAGCCATCAAACCATGTCCCAGGTGCCACGTCCACATGTTTCTGGAAGACCGCAAGGGATGATGACTCCGCCACCACGCTGGGCAGCCTGCTCCAATGCCTGACCACTGCACTGCCAAATCACAGAATCACAGAATCCCAAATGGATTTGGGCTGGAAGGGGCCTTTAAAAGTCTAACCTCCTGCACAGGAGGCATCTGCAACTAGAGCAGGTTGCTCAGAGTCCCAAACAACCTGACTTGTAATGGTTCCAGGGATGGGGCAGTTCCCACCTCTCTGGGCCACCCGGGCCAGGGTCTCACCACCCTCAGTGTAGAAGCTTTTTTCCTTATATCAAGTCTGAAACACCTATTTAACATATGTGAACTAAACCTCAGCAGCCAATTATGTGAAGCGCCAGAAAAAGAGAGGACAAAATGTCCAACTTCTAACTCAGAAAACAATTCACCAAAGTGACTGGGAAGAAGGTAACTATGATATTTTCTTCTCAAACACTTTTGTCCTTCCTTTTGTTTATCCAAAGCAACCCAGCATCAAGGATTCTCAACACTGACTGACATTTCATACTTTTTAACCTAATTCAGCTTCACTGCTTTCACAGCCACTCTTCCCTGACAAGGAAAATATACAATGTGCCATTACAAATACTTGGTGATGACCCTGTCTCCCACATTCTTCGTTCCCACCACACCTATGCCACTTACCACTCATGTCAGTTTAGATATATAGAAGAACCACAATAGTAAAGCCTTCTCTCCCTGCTGTCTTTGATTTTTTTTTTTTTTTCAGATGGCCATAAGGACAAAACTACAATGAATTCATGTGGAATATCAAAGCACTAACAATTGCTTCTTCCCTCCCCCATGGGGCAGAGTGAGGTAAGTGTAATCATGTCTTCAAATTTCTGATTGAAAAATAAGCAGCTTCTGTCTGCGCCCCGTAAATTTATTCAGCACTCCAATAGCACTAGTCCATGCTGAGTGCACTTTTGTCTTGCTTTTCTCCTCCTGTCTGCTCTTCAAACAAACAAGACAGGTAGGAAAGGGCAGTGTTTTTCTCCACGCTGCTTTGGATGGCAGCTGAGGAAACAGTCGCTGAAGCTGTAGAACTGTGAGGACACTTTGGTGATAACTGCAGGAGATCGGAGCGAAATCACTCTACTCACCCTCTACGAAAGCTCCTAAATTCTTCTGCAGCTACAAGAAAGTGTAACTTAGTATAGAGTCACAGAACCATAGAATCCCAGAATCCTACCGTGGTGCAGAGTTGAAAGGAACCTCTGGAGATGATCCAGTTCAACCCTCCTGCTAAAGCAGAGTTATCAAGAGCAGCTTGCCCAGGATCACAACGCCCAAGTTGGTTTGAAGTCTCTCCAGAGAAGGACACTCCACAACCTCTCTAGGGTTCCAGTACCTTCACACCAAAAAATTTTTTCCTCCTGTCCAGATGGAACCTCCTAAGTTCCTGACTTTTATATTTTTAGCATACAAATTGACTTTCTTAGTTGTTTACCATTACTGTTATTCTTTTTCCCCTTGGGCTATTATAGTGTAGGGCAGCTGATTTATGTTCTGACTTCTCCAGCAACATGGCTCCAGCCCATCCTTCCCTGTGGTGTTTCTTACTGTACCTCTTGCTGAAGTGAAAACTGCAATTCCGTCACTCTGTAACCTCTGCCAAAACCTTCCTCCCTGCAGGAGGGACACAAAGCCAAGGACACAAAGCCCCACTCTGGTCCAGGATGATACTTAACCTTGGCTCAGGCCTCTGAGAAAATTGCTGAGCTGTGAGCAAGAGCTCTGAAAAGGCTGCAAGAGAATGCAAGAGGTGAAATTGCAGAGAGAGGTCGGACAGCTGAGATGGGCAACCTGAGTAGCTCAAGGATTCAAGAAAAAAATTGACCATGTAAGAAGCTATTAAATGCTTATGAACAGAAACCAGGGAGGCTGATGGGAGCTAGGAGCTGGCAGATTCTCAGCTCAAGTCCTTGGGGCTGTCCATGCCAATGGAGCCACGGGAGGGTGGCAGCTCAGTGGCACCAATAACCTGCTCAGCAGTTGCAGATGCAAAATCTATTCCCTGCTGACCAGTACCTGCTGGGAGAGCAGAGCCTCAGAGTCCTTGCCCTAAGCAGTGAGTGTGCTCAGCCTAGGTCCCTAACTCCTGTTTCTCTTTTGTGTGTGTGTCAGGCAGCAAACGCTTGCTCTGTGCTGATGTCATACATGTCCTGCTTGCAGAGCTCCTGTGCACCTGGCTGATGGGGCTTGAATGAGCAAACTCCAAAGAGGAGGTACAAGGGACCCATCTATTCCATTTCCATCAGCTTATCCCAGGTGATCCTTGGGGTCCCTTCCAACCTGGCATTTGGGCATTCTGTGTAAAGGTTTTCAAACCACCCTGTCTGTCCTTTCTGGAAGACCAGAAGGAAGAAGTGGAAAACATTTTAACCACCTCAGGATAGCAAAAAACAGGGCAGGAGAGAGAATCATCTTTGTACTTTGTACCTTTCCTCTGTGAGTGATTGGGAGGTTCATGAAAAGGAGTAGGAGTGAGAATGGGTTAACTGGAGCAATGAGGGAATAAAAACCTTCTCACACTCCTGGCAACAAGCTGAGAAACGTCCACTTTGTTTCAGGTGCCCACAGAAGCCAGTGCATTGCATAGGCAGCTTCCCAGAACATTGCTGGTAGGAACCCTCTGTGCTCCCTCTGCTATCTGCCTATTCATGCTGCTGCTCCTCAGACTGCTCATCAGCCAGCAACAGAGTTACAGGATGAGCAATATGCCAGCTTCAATGCCTTCATGGCTCTCTGGAAAGGTTTACAGTTTGGCAGGTGTAGAAAATGTGGTACAGCATGATGATTAATTTTAAGGGGAGTAAAGAGAGACTATAAAAATAGCGGTGTTTTATGAGGCTTCCCTGAGAAGAAGCATGTCAGTTATAAAAAAGGGAGGCAGGGAGATTGCATTGAATGCTTCTGAAAAGAAAAAAACTTTGAGAAAAACACTTCTGAATCTGACTGCTATATCCTTGTTTGAGCTAAACCAGAACCGACTCTCTTCAGTGCTGTGACTTCTCAGCTCAGTCTCTGCTCAGTGAGGCACTTTCTGAAGTTCAGGGCAGGTTTGCACAGCCAGGGGCTGCTTCTAGCAGGGAAAAGCTGATAGGGAGAGATAGAATCATAGAATCATAAAATGGTCTGAGTTGGAAGGGGCGTCCAAAGGTCACCTAGTCCAACGCCCTCCGCAGTCAGCAGAGGCATCCTCAACTAGATCAGGTTGCCCAGAGCCCTGTCCAGCCTCACCTTGAATATCTCCAGGGATGGGGCCCTAAACATCTCCCTGGGCAACCTGTTGCAATGTTTGACTACCCTCATGGTGCAGAACTTGTTCCCAACATCCAATCTAAATCTGCTCTGCTCTAGTTTGAAAACATTGCCCCTCATCCTGTCACTGCAGGGCTTTAGGCCTCTCTATCATTTTTGTAGGCCCCCTTCAGGTACTGGAAGGCTGCTATTAGGTCTCCCTGGAGTCTTCTCCAGGCTGAACAACCCCAACTCCCTTATCTTGTCCTCGTAGCAGAGGTACTCCAACCCCTGATCATTTTTGTGGCTTCCTCTGGACGCACTCCATCAGAGCCACATCCTTCCTTTCCTGCAGGGCTGATTTCTCTCACCTCATCCCCCAGGCTGTATTAATAGTGAAAATTGTTCCTGTCAAGGGCTGGGCTGCAGAAAGGATCTGCCTTAGACTTGCTCATCTGCACACCAAGGCACTGCCACAGTTTGTGCCCCACCCTGGGAACAGGAAGGCAGAGGTGGCACCTGTGGGGAGGAGCAGACAGGACAGATGACTCTCAACTGTCCAAAAAGGGATTGCATTCCATAGGTGCCATTTTCAGGAATTGGTTTGGCTCTCGTTTTGTGTCTCTCTGTTTCTCTTTCATGGCATTGTTTTTCTTTCCTTTAGTTACTTTCCCATCCCATCAGTCTCTCTGCCTTTTTTTTTATTCTCTCCCTCTCACGAAGCAGAGGGTTCATGGAAAACCTCCACCACTTACCTGGTACCCATCTCAGCCCCTACCCTTTTTACAGGCTGTCAAAATAGCTTAGCAAATGTCATTGTTCTTATGCTTCCAGAAAATTTTTTTTGTCCCTTTGCACTCATGTATGGCATGCAAAGACTCTTGGTGTGCAGACCTTGTCATGCTGGCTGCTGAAGACAGGCACACCATAATATATGTCTCAGAAAGTTTCAATTCATAGATGCTACTAGTCCAGCATTTTGTCTGCACCTTGCTAGGGATATGTCATCTCTTGACATTGCTACAGGAGATGCTCTGCTCAGACCCTGTCCTCATTAGTGATGAAAAATTGCTGAGTAATATCTCAGTAAAGACTCCGTGAAAAAGCTGAGCAGAAGCACGCCTCAGGAAAAGTCAGCTGAGCAAACCCAGTCTGCAAGAAGCAATGGGATCAGCTCTTTTTATCTGCATTCTGAAATTCCCCAGTGCACTTGGATAGTGGCTACAAAGCACTTCAACTGAGACAGGCAATAAAGACCTCTCCCTGCTCTTGGTGTTTCTTTGTTCCTCATTCCTCTGCACGCTCCAGATGTGCTCCCAGGGCTGTTGCTCACAGATGTGTGGTCTCCTTTGCTGAGGATAGCAATAGGACTCCATGTTCTGTTCTTGTCCCTAGGAAGCAGGTGAATGCAAGCCACTGATTACAGAAAAGGAAAATACTTCAGGACCCCTTGTTCTTGTTGTTTTGTGGGCAGATTCACAGAACACAGAGCAAGATAGCTAAATGTTTATATTATTTTTATTTTTTTCCTGGTTTTGTGTTGTTTTTTTTGTTTGTATTTTCCCTGCTGCTGCAGCACTGGTGGTGAATATTAATACTCCTTTTATTTATATATTTATTTGTTTGTTTATTTGATTCTGCACTGGAAAACTTTAAGCTCTGCTTAAAACCTCTGACTCAAATCAAACCTAGCTTGCATATTCCTTATCCACCAATACATTTCACTATCATGCCAAGAGCGTTCCTAATGTTTTCTGTTAATGTTTTCTGCCTTCACTGTGCATGATGCTTAGAATCATGGAGTCACAGACTTCTTTTAGTTGGAAGAGAACTTTGAGGTCATCAAGTCCAACCATTGACCCAATACTGCCAGGCCACTACTAAACCACGTCCCTCAGTGCCACATCTACACTGCTTTTCAGCCCCTCTAGGGATAGGAACTCCACCAATGCCCTGGGCAGCCTCTTCCAAGCCATAAAAACTGTTTCAGGGAAAAAAAAAATCCTAATGTCCAGCATAAACCTCCCCTGACACAAGCAGAAGAAACCTTTAGCTCCATATGGATTCCAGGAAACACCCCAACTTCTTTTCTTAGAGGAAATCATATACCCAATTCAAAAGGTTAGCTTTTATTTTACCAGGAGGAAGGGAAATCCATCAGATGCAATTTGTTTTCTCCTTCACCTTTTTTGCCCTGAACTCTGCTCTCTCCTCCAACATGTTTCTCCATATTCCACCCTGGAAGGATTACTGATGGCTTGGCAATGCTGACTGAGAACTCAGCATCACACATCACACCTCATTGCCAGCCTGCTACAACTGAATGTCTAGGAGGGAGTGGATGATGGGTGGGTATAGCAGACATAATTTGTCTGGATTTTCAAAAAGACTTCAGCAAAGTCATTCACAGATCTCTATTATGAGAACTAAATAGTCCTGAAGTGAAAGGTAAAGGTCTGCCATGGATTAGAAACTAGCTGAAAGTGGTAGAAAACAAAGAGGAGAAATAAATGGCCCATTTTCAAGCTGGCAAAAGGTTAACACCGAGGTTCAGTGAGTGTTGGAGAGACTTCAAGGACAACAGTTACTGAACATGTAATTTACCAACAAACTGAAATAAGCAGGAGAGATTCTAATATAGATGGCATTTGGTGAGTACCCTTTTCCATACAGACTGGGACTTATAGGTCAAGACCTCAATTTCCCTCCTCTCTGCTCCAAGGTTTGTAGGAAACAGACATATCATTTCAAGCTCCCAAGTGATCTATTGTGATTTGAGCTTTTGGGAATACTTGAGGAAAGAGCAAAGACATAGCAAGTTCCCAGCCTCTTGAGCAGCAAACTTTAAATGAAGTCCAGAGGGACTCTCATCTTTTATTACACTCAGCTGTACCCACAGTCTATGACCCTTAAGTAAGCAAGCCTTCTGAAGCTAATATAACAGGACTTCTATAAGAAGGAGAAATGAGGAAAAAAACACCTGAAAAAAAATAACATCTCTCAGCAGCTCGCTGTAGGAAACGATCAAGGACCAGAGCTGTACGTGCCATTTTCTTAAAGCTGAATTACAAGCACCAATATCTCTCTTTCCTTCCCCTAGAAATAGTTTTCACTCTGTGCAACATGGTGATAGAAGATCTAATTTATGATGGTGGCCAGTTTGGTCCAACACCACTATATTTGAGTGAGATGCCAATTAAAATGTAATTAATGGATATGGTTATTTTTCTGTGATGCATTCAGCGGCAAGACCGTGGCCAAGACTCTCCTTGCAGAACAAGATCTGCAGCTGCTGGAAATGCTGAGCAAATGAGGAAGCCTGGTTTAGCTGCATATTTTTCAGAGTGAAAACTGGGTGCTCTGTTCTGCATCCTTTCCATGCAGTTTCAGGGTGAAATATTGTCTATGAATGCATTTATAGATACTCTCAGAAAGGGGAGCAGACCTAAGATAAATGGGCTGCCAAGGCTGTATCATGACACTTCTGTAAAGAAATAGTTTAGCCTTAAGACTGACTGCCATAACAAGAGTCAAAGCAGGCTCCATCTCATGGAATACTCTGGCTGTCATAGGCTGTGTATGGGATAATGGAGAGCCTGGGCAAGAGAAGGTCAAACACCTACATACCTTCAGTGAGGCATGCAAGTATGAGAGAAAAAGGTGTCAAATTTCAAGGTTAACATATTATATCTCTTCTTATTATGAAAAGAAAGAAAAACCATAATAGAATTGCAGATAGCATGGCAGGCATCTCTCTATCTGCCTGATTTCTGTGGAACAAGGGTCAGTTTTAGAACCCTATTTTTCTCTTACTAGGATGGAGAGAGCTTTTGCACTTTATATTGGTGTAGAGTGGTAATGAAATTCATTTCAGTGCAACTGTCAGGATCAACAGGATCAGAGAGGCAGCAAGTCAAAACTGGCCTGGAAATCAATGTGTGCAAATCCTGCACTGAGCAAGTTGAACATAAAAACAGTGGAAGAGCTCTCTGCAAAATCAGTAAATGTCAATGTGCCTTTTTTTTTTTTTTTAAATAGGGGAAAAATCACAGAATCACAGAATGTAAGGGGCTGGAAGGGACCTCTAAAGATCATTCAGTTCAACCCCCTGCCAGAGCAGGATCACCTATACCACATCACACAGGAACACATCCAGGCGAGTTTTGAATATCTCCAGAGAGGGAAACTCCACAACCTCCCTGGGCAGCCTGTTCAGTGTTCTGTCATCCTCACAGTGAAAAAAATCCTCCTCCTGTTTACATGAAACTTCCTATGCCTCAACTTCCACCCATTGCCCCTTGTCCTGTCACTGGGCATCACTGAGCAGAGCTTGGCTCCAGCCTCCTGGCACTCACCCTTTACATATTTATAGACATTGATGAGGTATGATCCAGTTGTTCCACTTACCTACTCCTAAACATATGGAAAACTCATCCCTCGGCTTTGTTAAGGATTATGAAATGTTCTGTACACTTTCAAAGATTCATAGAATCATACTGAGAATACAAACAAAGAAGGAATTTAATGCACAGCCTTTGTCCTATCTCTTTCATAAGAATAATTCAAGAATGAACATGCCATGACTTTTGTTTCTGACATAGATATATATTAGTCTCATCATTTCCGTTATTTTGCCTTGTAATTTTTATTGTCACACTGGAAAATACACCTGGGATAAGTAGAATGCTGCTATATTCCTAATACTACTAAAGGATTTCATTACATCTGAACTCATTAAGTTAGTGCTTATTAAAGCATGCGGGTTGCTCATTACATCATGGAAAATATCATTCTTATTTTATTGCTGGTTTCATTTCTGTGGTTAGCACATGGTAGACCTAATTACTTTGAATCCTGGAATATGTTTTTTGTCTCAGTCTGTATTTTCATCTGACTCTTCTTGGTACTTACTGTTTTCAGCTTATTCTAAACCATGTCACAAGGAAGAGGAGGCACAACAGCTCCAAGTGATAGAGCACACTAAAATCAGGCACCATTAGTGATTTTTGTACTCACCCAAATTTCCAAATGTCAGAGCAGAATTTTTTTTTTTTTTTTTTTTGCTTTGAATTAGAAGATCTCATATTGTGAACATGTTTTGGAAGCAGCTTAGCACTACATAAAAAACATGCCAAACCTACCCAAGCAAAGCAAAGATGTTGTGTTTTGCCTGAAAAGCTGCAGGAGCACTGACAATTTATACAGCTCCATCCTCTAAAGTATTCACAGAAGGTTTCTTAGCTTTTATTCTGCAGCTTCTGTATGTTCTTAAAAGTGTGGGTTTATATTCTCACACCAAGGCAAATGTGAAATAAGGAAGGATCCTGCACAAAATGAAGAAAAATTATGGCATTGTGGCCTTGACCTAGATGTTTACAAGCCATTAAAAGTCTTCTCTGAATAACAGCACATTGGTGCATCAAAGAGAGAATTGGACAAAAAAAAGGACACAGAAGTGATGAAGGATAAATAAAACACTTCGTAGCGTTTATAGCTGATGCTTTGGCATCTCTGGGCTTTTCCTTCACAACTGTGAAATTACAAGAAATTCTCTTTTCTTCTTCATAATTCCTGACCAGAAGGAACCCTCCCCATGTCCCTTAGAGAATCCTTAATTATTCTGTTATCATACCCACTCAAAGAGCAATCTGTACGGCATTGCCTTGGTGGAGTGTCCTCTGGAGAGCAGTAGACTTTATGGAGCCGTGCTGCCTACAAACATCTGGTAAGATAAAAGCTCTTGGGCAGTTCTTGCAATCTAAACAGGAAAGAGAGAAAAGGGATGGAAAGCTTTAAGCAGAATAGTGAAGTAACCAGACCAGATACTGCAAAAGCTTGTGGCAGCACAGCTCCGAACACCAAGGTGAGGAAAAGGTGAGTCTTTGTTAGTCCACAGCCAGCTGAACTGTTTCTGGAAACTCAGGTGCCATGCCTTTACTAAGGTGCTGTTGAGCCAGGAGAAGAGCAGTCTGAGAGGGCATCTGATCAATATTCAGCAAGAGCTAAAGAGTGAGGGGCAAGAGAATGGGGCCAGAATCTTTTCAGTGGTGCCCATTGGTAAGACAAAGGGCAACAGGCACAAATTGGAACCCAGGAGATTCCATCAGAACAGGAGGATACATTTCTTTAGTGTGAAGCTGCTGGAGCCCTGAAGCAGACTGCCCAGAGAGGTTGTGCAGTCATTTTCTCTGGGAAGATTCCAAACTCCCCTGGACATTGTGATCCTGGACAAGCTGCTGTGGGTGGCCCTGCTTTAGCAGGAAGGTTGGACTAGGTGATCCCTGGAGGTCTTTTCCAACCCTCACCGTTCTTGATGCTTTGATTTTGTGCTTCTGCAGTTCGGGTGAATCTCTAATTATGTAACAGAAGAAAGAGTTTATTTGCTGAATAGCAGCTACCAGTTCAGATGAAACTTGCACCTTTTACCCTGCCTTTTCACACACACAGGCAGCACAAGTGAATATTCATCAGCATTAGTTCATCTAACTCAAATCACATCTCGTTGTAGACTCAGAGGAACTGGTAATTTCGGCTTTGTTATGAAGAAAGAGCAATCACATTAGAGAGCTTTCTCATTCTGCCAGTAATGAGTTTAAATGTGACATTTAGGAAAGTGTTTTTGTGCCTCACAACAAGGTTGTTTGTACATGGTTTAATGGGAGCTGCACAAAGGTATGCAGCACAAGGATCCAGGTTTTTATTTTGTTCTATCAGCTGAATGTGAGATAAATGTTAAATTACTGTAATTGTGAGCTGTTGCAGTACTGCCTATTATGCCCTAGGCTTCCTTTCAGAGATGGCTTTCCCTTAACCAAATGGGAATCCTGAAGCTACAGCACTTTAGCTGTCCCTGAAGGCCAGAGTAGTTAGGGACTGCTGAGTTTCACAGTCAATATTTCAGCAGCTGGAAAGCAAATGAAGAATGTCTGTAGAAATACACAACTTTGGTTTTGGACACTGGGTACTTACACCTTACCATCCCAACTAGATGACCATCCAGGGTCCAGTGCAACCTGATTCTAACTCCTTTATTTCAGTTATGTAGAGAGAGCTGCAGTGGCCAAGAAGGCCACCAGTCCCCTGGTCTGGTTCAGCAATAGTGTGGCCAACAGGAGCGGGGCACTGATTGTTCCCCTGGACTCAGCACTGGTGAGGCCACACCTGGAGTACTGGGTTCAGATTTGGGGCCCTCACTACAAAGAGGGTCTGGAACACAAGTTTATGAGGAGAGGCTGAGGGACCTGAGATTGTTTAGTATGGAGAAGAGACAGCTGAGGAAAGAACTTTTGTCTCTCTACAACTCCCTGAATGGAGGCTGCAGTAAGATGAGTGTTGGTCTCTTCTCCCTGGGGAAGATTCAGCCTGGGTAAATAGGAAGAAAAGAGGATCCTACCATTGTGGGATTCCATGGGAAAGGATATGGTTTTAAAGATAATCTCTCAACAGAACGAAGACTTTGGGGAACTGGAGAGACCTGCACACTGAACAAAAAGAACCACTGCAAGTACTTGAAAATGGCAGAAAATGTCACAAATATCATCCAGAGATTTAAATGCAAAATCTAAACCTTGCTCTTAATGCCGAAGAGAAAGTAGCTCAGAGATGTTCCTAGGTTTATAAGCCACACAATAAATAGTCTTTTGTCCTGGTATGAGCTAGACCATGACTAAATCTGGTCAGTGCTGCCACTTCCTAGCTCAACCTCTGCTCACTGAGACATTTCCTGAAGTTCAGAGCAGGTTTGCACAGCCAGGGGCTGCTTCTAGCAGGCAGAAGCTGAAAGTCCTGCCAAGGACTGGGCTTCAGAAAGGCTATTCCTTAGACTTGCTCCTCTGTACACCAAGAGCACTGACACAGCTTATGCCACACCTTGGGGGCAGAAAGGCAGAGATGGCACCTGCAGGGAGGAGCAGAGAGGACAGGTGACCCTCAACTGCCCAACAAGGGATTGCATCCCATGGTTGGCATCTTCAGGAGCAAGATGAGGGATCACTGCTGTCAAGCTTCTTCTTCACTGGCT